>CM037026.1:12954321-13019321 GCA_020875875.1 Dioscorea alata
TTTCCACCCGGCCTTTAATTAGGATTAACCAGGTAAAAAGCATGGATCACAAATCAAATTTTAATTATTTTTATATTTCAAATGATTGCAAGTTCATAACTTCTATTAGGGGCAAGCCCCTAATATTAATTACCCCAGACAATGTCATGGGAACCTCCGATTAAGAAACAAGTGTGAATGAGAAATAAATGAACAAACATAAATTGATTTTTTTATTAATTTCAAAGAGCATATGAGTACATAATCATGAGCGAAAATGCAAAAAATATTTGGAGAGCTATTTTTTTGTCATCTTCTACAAATTTCCTTTTTTTTTTTTTTTTTTTTTTTTTGACTTGGTTGATGCTCTTGACTTCTTTACTAAAGCATATCAGAAGACCCTCTAGCTTGGTGACTTTGACCTTCTTCAAATTCTTTTTATACGTGCTTGTATCTTAACACATCGCATAACTCTCTAGCTATGGCTACTATGCATTTATGAGCTTCCTACTTGATTGTCTTTGCTTCTTTTATCACTGAAAATTTTGGCTCTTTGTGCTTGTAAAATCTTCAGCTCTCTGACTTGTGTAACTCCTCAGGTCTTTGACGTTCTTGTGTCTTAAACTCCAGAGTTGCATTTGTCATTTAGGTCTTGACCCTTTAATGCTTGTAAGCCTTGACCTTTAAATTTTCAAGTTGTGGACTTCAACATGATTAAGTCATTAACTTGGCAATTTTGATTTTTTTTAAATGGATCTCAAGCTATAATCATGAGCTTGATTCCCATTAGCTAAGATCAATTGAGTTCTCCATTTAATTTAATTTAATTTAATTTAATTTAATTTTTTTTTTTTTTTTTTTTTTTTTTTTTTTTTTTTGCGAAAAAGAGCTCACAATGAGCTTCAAGAAAATTTTTGTCAACGCTTTTACTCCAATGAGTGTTGAAGAGAAAACTGTTATCAATTTCCTTTTCTTTCCAAAATTTTCATTTTACTCTACCTTTTGCTTCAAATTTTTTTTGTTTCAAGAAGAAAGATTTTTTTACCCATCCCTTCATTTCAAGAGGATAGATTTTTTTTCTTTAGTGAACTTTTCATTTACTCTTCCTTATATTTCAAGAAGAGAGGTTTTTTTTATTATTTTTTTTTTGTGGAATTTTTATTTTTTTCACTTTTCCTTTCACTTCAAGAATTTTTTTTATTTTCAAGAAGAGAGAGATTTTTTTTTTTTTGGAACTATCATTTTTTTCACTTTTCCTTTCACTTCAAGATTTTTTTTTTTTAATTTCAAGAAGAGAGATTTTTTTTTGTGGAATTTTCATTTTTTTCACTTTTCCTTTAACCTCAAGATTTTTTTTTCTTCATTTCAAAAAGAGAGATTTTTTTTTTGTGGAATTTTCATTTTTTTCACTTTTCCTTTCACTTCAAGAATTTTTTTCTTTACTTCAAGAAGAGATTTCTTTTATAATTTTTTTTTATAAAAATTTCTCTTTACCCCAAGAATGTCAAGACCTCAAGGTGGAGTCAGAGGAATTTTATGAAAATTTTCTCCTTACCCCAAGAGAATGTCAAGACCTCAAGGTGGAGTTAGAGAAATTTCATAGAAATTTTCTCCTTACCCCAAGAGTATGTCAAGACCTCAAGGTGGAGTTAGAGGAATTTTATGAAAATTTTCTCCTTACCCCAAGAGTATGTCAAGACCTCAAGGTGGAGTTAGAGGAATTTCGTGAAAAATTTCTCCTTACCCCAAGAGTGTCATGATCTCAAGGTGGAGTCAGAGAAATTTAAAAAAAAATTCTCCTTACCCCAAGAGTATGTCAAGACCTCAAGGTGGAGTTAGAGGAATTTTCCAAAGAGAAGTCCTGCAAAAAGAGAAAATTATGAAAAACACTCGCACACCAGTTAGCTCACCTTTCATATTTTTTTTTTACTCATCCTTCATTTTTTTTTATTTTTCCTCATTTTCCCCTCTTCATTTTTTTTCACTCATTCATCATTTTTTTCCTTTTCTTATTTCACTCATCCCTAATTTTTTCATTTTTCCCCTCTTCATTTTTTTTATTCACCATTCATCATTTTTTTCTTTTTCCCTTGTCTCATTTTTTTCCTCATTTTTCCCTTCTTCATTTTTTTTACACTCTTCTTTTTCCCCTTCATTTATTTTTTTAATTTTTTCCCCGCTTCATTTTTTTATTCACCATTCATCATTTTTTTCCTTTTCTTCCTTGTCTCTTGCTTTGTATACTCTTTGTTGAAAAAACTGATATTCAACATCAGCCTTCATTTTATCATAGCTATCCCAATCCAATTTCGCTTGATCATGACCACCTTCTCTTGCTGCTTCTGTAATCCTCCCCGCCCACGAGGAATAACATTTCTCCTGTGATCTTCTAAACTACACATGATTTGCCCAAATCTTTTTTTTTTAAGCCCATGCTTATTCTTGCCTTGCTCTGTTCACTGGAGTAACTAATTCAACTATGAGAACAAGAGTGTTCAGACATCTTCTTCCTGATATGACATCACCTTGGGGTTTCTCAGGGCCTCCACAGTTTTTTTTTTCATTTTGATCGGTTGACGTCTTCACTATGTTTCCGCCCTTTGTTCCATGGTGTTCTACCTTTGTTTCCTTATCAGATATATTTTCGAGGTCATAGATGAAATTTGGACTCAAACCAGCCGCCCACATTTGATCCTCAACCAAGTCTTTTTGGTCATAATATCCATTGTTAGCTACTGAAACATTATCATTTTCAATACACTTGTCAAGAACATGCTCTCTAGAATCCAAATAACTGATTTTAATTGCAACTTTTCAATAACATGCTCTCTAGAAAAAGCTTGAACGGAGACAGGTGATCGAGATGCACCCTTTAGAGAAGGTATATGAAACTTTGTCTGCACCAGTGCTTGTTAAAAATGAATACAACCCATTGCACAGTTAAGAACGGATACTAACGACTTGTTAAGGGCATGCTTGAATGTTCGATATTGAGCTGAAACCCTAAATCCTCCATAAACATAGACACACTCCATAAGCAATTGCCAGCAAGCCTATTAAAATACTCATCACAAACAAGAAAAGAGCCGTATCCCTCATAGTATTTGTTCATCAAGTGGCACCCCGGGACATCAAGGACAGCACGGCAAACGAAGTTCTCCAAAGCCACACTACAAGAAAAACACCCTATAGCGGCGGAAAAATCCGCCGCTATAGATGATAAATTTGCCACTAAAACCCCATACCAGCGCTATTTAGATTTGCTACTAAATCCTCCGTTGGAATAGAGGTTCCGGCGGAAATGTACATTTTTAGAGGCAGGTTTTAGTGCAGCTGGACAAGCTTTTAGCGGCGGAAAAATCCACTGCTATATGATTTGTAGTGGCGGATTTTTCCGCCTCTATAAATCCATTATCAGCTGAATTAATTTATATATATATTTTCCCCACAACCAAAAATACAATACTAATTCAATTTTTACATCTAATTGTAATATTCATAACAACTAAAAATTGGTAAATAAAATCATTATTAAAATTAAAATATTTATATGTACAAAGTATACAAACTCATAACTAGTGTTTAAGAATACATATTTACAAAGTGAGCAAGTAGGTATCAGGATTTAATTGTGTTTTTACACAAATAAATACACAGCCAGGTGAATAATGTCTTCTCTTGGTTGAGCTTTGTGTGACATGTTCTTTTTCTGCAAATGGATCTTTTTTTTTCTGCAATTCATCTGTGATTACCTTCTTCCACATACTTTGATCCTTCAACCAATCAAAACAAAACAATTTCAGACATCATCACTATATATATACATATATATTCATTATTCAATGCATGCAAATAGAGAAAAAAAGTTATGGCCTTACCAACAGAGGAAAAGAGTCCAACACTGGTTACTTGATAGGTCCATCCTTATCCAAAGGCTTAAGAAGATGCTCAACTGGCTTGATCTCATCCCCATGCTCCATTAGCTCTTCAAATAACAAGATAACAAATATTGCCTTCTCTACAAATTCTGCTAAATAAAACATATGCCCAAACATGTGAAAGGCTTAATTTTCCAACCAAGCTCTCAGAATTCATCAAAAGCTTTCCATTATCACATTCTTTCCGATTTCACATAAATTTTATAATAAAAACAAAATTGAAATAGAGCTACTACTAAAAAGCTATTTAGAATAAAGAGATTGATACAAATTATAAACGAACACTAACCTCGCTCTGATATGCAACAACAACCTAGTTCCTGAAACCCAAACCAATACACCAAATTTATCAGGAAAAGTAGTGATAAATTGGCGAACACCATAACAAATATGAAAACAAATAGAATTCTTCAAGTAATTACAAACCAAAGAGGTGGCGAATCGCATCACGGCATGCGTCATGAACATAGGATGCATAATGATCGTCCTTCTCCGCGGTCCGCATAATCTTCGATTGCGCTGCCGGTGGGAAACTCCTCTCCGCCACTGCCAGCGAGCTCGATCCCACTTCGCTAGCGCCAGCGCTGTTTCCCCCGGCTCAACCCTTCCCATCGTCTCTGCTCCCAAAGTTCTCCGGCTTCCGAGGCCCAGATAAACAAGACGCATTGCGAGGTCTGGTCACCTCAGGCTACATTAATGTTACTTTAAATGATTTAGAAACTATCTAAGTGTTTATTTGTGCATCTTGTTTGCAGGTGGACAAAGACCAATTGGGCATTTCTTAATGAATCCCCTCATGAAGAAATGAATAAGTCCAATAACTATGCATCACAGTTTCATGTTGCAGAGCTTGTGAAAAAAAACCCTAGAATGAATATATAAACATTCAGCTAGTTTTCATGTGTTCTAATGTCAAATATTTCTACAATGTACGTAGCAGTTAATGAGAGTAAAATACCCAAGACATCTGATTAAGAACACTTCAATATATGATGCCAATATCTTCTTAAGAAAATATCATGGCCACCACAAACTGAGAATAAGTACCTTCCCATTTGAAAATTGCACTATTCTCCGGGATGTAGGCAAGAAGTGAGAAAGCTGGGGACCAATAGGAATATTCTTTCCTGCCTACAATTTTTCTGTATTATTATGATGTTGATGAATGGCCACATTATTTTGACTCATATCCGCATCTGTAGCTCCCAATGGAGACAAAATCCCGCCTAAAAGAAGGGGATCACATAGTTAATCTACGTAATGGATCAACAGAATGTGTTATCATGCATGATCCAGGAAGGTAATATATCAAGAGGCAGATAGGAGTTCCTGACAACTGAAGTAAAAGATATTCATTTGGCAACTTAAAAAATGAGGGTAGATTACATATTACAATCTTAGAACTCCAATCAGGCAGTACTTCTTAAGAGAAAGGGAGAGAAAATACAGTGAATATTACACGCACTGCGTTCCAATAAGGTTCCAATATGGTGAAATGAGATATCACCAGCATGTTCATGTTATGGAATATAAGAGCCCATTGCACAGAAGAGGAATTTCTTATCATTAGTACCTTCTCAGGTTGAAGAGATCTTAAGTACTCCAGCAATTTATTCTCTTCTTCCCCAACAAAATGTTGCATTTGTGGGGCAATATTTTTCCTCTTGATGTCATGCAGTTCCTGCCAGATAGGGGAAACATGCAATACAGTAAGGACTGAGTAAACCAAATGTGCACAACATATGCTTGTACATAAATCACAAATAAAATTTTTCATCAGCAACAGTCCTAGTGTACATCAAATACTTCAACCAAAAATTCCTATTGGTTGCTTGAGGGGAAGTTTTGTGAATCAAATTTGAATGCATATATTCATTTAACTTCTAAATAACATGAGAATCAACACCCAACAGATCAGTCTCTCAAACCATGTTCATATTGATTTGTTGGACATGATCATCATGTGTTGTTGCTCAGTAGACTGGTCTGGAGAAGTCTTTCTGCTAACCGGGGAGTCTGATTCCAACTGGGAAATTGTATTAAGGGCTGATCCTGAATCTGTGCTCTCTGCTGACTGTGAGTTCTGTATATGTATTCAATGCATAGCATTAAAAACTATTAGCAAAAAGGCAACAAGGGTTAGCAAACATATACATATATTTATATACACATGAAGGTACATACCTTGGGAGTTTGCTGAAATCTAATTGGCCATGTAGGGAAGATTTCAAGAGTGGGAGGTCTGGTAGTGAGAAACACTGCAAAGAAGAAGAGATCATGAAGCTAAAAGCATAGTGATAAAGTTGTCTAAGAATCAGGAAGAAAGAGGAAAGTCTGTTGTCAGTGATTGAAAAGTAAGTTATTCCTTCCTATTCTGCCACTGCAACAGCACTTAAAACCTACAGGGAAAAAGTTCAGAGATAATCTGGCCTTAGGATTTGCTGCAAATTAAAGAAACAGTTTCTCTATTTGGTTTAAAGCTAGAAACAAAGCAAAAATTTGTTAGAGTTTGCAGGTTCAATTTTTTTTTTTTTTTTTTTTTTTTTTTTTTTTTTTTTTGAATTAAGCTTCAGTATGGACTCTGTATAAATCTTGTAGGTTGTATTTATCTATTTCACTCTAAAAGATAAGGATTAAATTTAAAGTTATCCTTTATCATCGGATTTATATTTCTTTTTGTTAATCTGTTTGGATAATGATCCTTTTAAATAGATTATTTATTTAAAACTCTATTATTTACTTTCCAAGTCTTACTCAAAAGACATAATAAGATAGAAAGATCAGTTACATAAATTGGCCGAACATCCTAATTATCTTCGAAGATGTTCTGTTTTATAAAAGGCTCCATACCTAATATTAATTTTTTTGGTGAAGAGATAAACATCCTAATATTAATTGTTCTTCTTATGCAGATTAACCATAGATTACTAAATATGCATTGTCTAATGCTTGCTGATTTGAAAATGTCTTTCAATGATGCATTCTTTGATCATTGATCATCAATCAATAAATGTATACAAGTTTACTAATTATGAAGATTCCAATAATTCTTGACAAACAATTACTGTCTTTCAATAGATTTATTATACACAAGCGGATAATTATTATTATTATTATCATTCATATTAATAATAATTATTAAATAATCCTAGTGTTATCCATCAATAATAATAATAATAATATATTATTATTAATAATTTCCTTGACATTTGTCACCCTAGCAATAATAATTGCTAGGGTGACAAATTACAATAGTTAATGATGATGATGATTATTATTATTATTGTTGTTGTTGTTGTTGTTGTTGTTGTTGTTAAGTTATGATGTCAGCGGATAGAAATTTTTTTTGTCAATATTTAAATAATATTATTGTAATTATTATAATAATATTGTTATAACAACAATAGTTATAATAATTATTATTATAATTATTATTGTGGGTACCCCACTTATTCGGGTTATAATAATAAAAAATCAGCTAAAAATAATAGTAATTATTACTATTAAAAATCCTAAATATTATTAATAATATTATTGTTATTATAAAAATAAAAATATTATTATTCGTGCAAAAATTAATATACAAAATTATTATAATAACAATAATAATAATAATAATAATAATAATAATAATAATAATAATAATAATTCATTATATCTTGATTTGTTATTATCATTAATATATATTATTAAAGGATGACGATGACACCAACAATTATTATTGTTATTATTAAAGGATGGCGATAACAATAAATTTTGTATATTAATCATTATTAATAATTAATATAATATTATTATTTTATTGTTAAAATAATAATTTATTATAATGAAAATAGTATTATTAATAAAATGATAACAATAATTATCATAATTATTGTTTCAATTATTATTATTATAAAAGTGTCCCTAATTGTCAGTTTGACAAGTTCTATATAATTATTCACCATCCTAGTTATTATTTTTATAATTATTTAAATAGTAATAATAATAATTATACTACAAGAATATTAGTGTGTATAATATTAATAATAATAATAATAATAAATATGTGCCTTAACAATAATAAAAATAACAATACTGATAATTTTTGTTGTTGTTGTTCTTATTATTATTATTATTATTATTATTATTATTATTATTATTATTATAAGTCATTATTATTGTGATTATAATAATTATTATTATAATAAAAATGATTACAATATCATATTATTGTTACAATATAATTAATATCATTTATAATTATTATTATTAGCATTGATCTTATTGTTATTATAATAACAATAATTAATGCTAATATTTAAACAATATCATTTTATTATTATATTGTATATTATTATTATTGTTTCTTTAATAATAATTATTCATAGTTATTATTGTTATTATACTATCCCGAGTTAATAATAATAATAATAATAATAATAATAATTATTATTATTATTATTATTATTATTATTATTATTATTATTATTATTATAATTATTATAATTATTACTAATAATAATAATTATTATTATTATGAAATTAAATTAATAATAATAATAATAATAATATAATATATTATTAATATCGGATAATTATTATTAGCTCAAAATTGATGGGTTACAGACAATAATAACAATATCAATTTTGATAATATTATTATTGTTATTGCTATTATTTATAATTATTATTAATGTTTCCATATCCGAATTACTGTAGCAACACCTAAGAAAATCATTATCGTTATTATTATTTTTACTATTATTATTATATTATTATTGTTGTTGTTACAATAATAATAATGTTTATTATTATTACTACAATATTATTATTATTATTATTATTATTATTATTATTATTATTATTATTATTATTATTATTGCAAATGATAATATTAATAACAATAATTATGATAATAATGACAAGGCCAAGATAGATTTATTATACACAAGCGGATAATAATTATTATCATTATCATTCATATTAATAATAATTATTAAATAATCCTAGTGTTATGCATCAATAATAATAATAATATATTATTATTAATAAATTCCTTGACATTTGTCACCCTAGCAATAATAATTGCTAGGGTGACAAATTATAATAGTTAATGATGATGATGATTATTATTGTTGTTGTTGTTGTTGTTAAGTTATAATGTTAGCGGATAGAAAATTTTTTTCTCAATATTTAAATAATATTATTGTTATTATTATAATAATATTATTATAACAACAATAGTTATAATAATTGTTATTATAATTATTATTGTGGGTACCCCACTTATTCGGGTTATAATAATAAAAAATCAGCTAAAAATAATAATAATTATTACTATTGAAAGTCCTAAATATTATCAATAATATTATTGTTATTATAAAAATAACAATATTATTATTCGCGCAAAAATTAATATACAAAATTATTATAATAACAATAATAATAATAATTCATTATATCTTGATATGTTATTATCATTAATATATATTATTAAAGGATGACGATAACACCAGCAATTATTATTGTTATTATTAAAGGATGGCGATAACAATAAATTTTGTATATTAATCATTATGAATAATTAATATAATAGTATTATTTTATTGTTAAAATAATAATTTATTATAATGATAATAGTATTATTAATAAAATGATAACAATAATTATCATAATTATTGTTTCAATTATTATTATTATTGTTATTATAATAGTATCCCCAATTGTCAGTTTTACAAGTTCTATATAATTATTCGGCATACTAGTTATTATTTTTATAGTTATTTAAATAGTAATAATAATACTTATACTACAAGAATATTATTGTTAATAATAATAATAATAATAATAATAATAATAATAATAAATCTGTGCCTTAACAATAATAAAAATAACAATAATGATAATTTTTGTTGTTCTTATTATTATTATTATTAGAAGTTGCTACAATAATGATAATAATAATAATAGATTAATAATAATTATTATATAAATATTTAATAATAATAAAAATAATAATTATAACAATAATAATAACAAATAATAAGAAAAACGAATAATAATTATTTAGTGATTATCATTTACTAGAATAATCTATCTGATGTGTAATAATAATCCGTTGTTATTATTAATTGTTATTAATATTATTATTATTAACAATAATAATTATAATAACAATATCATTATTAGTATTATTGTTATTATTATAAGCAATAACAACAATAAGTGCCTAATAATTATATAAAATAATATTAATAACAATTGTTGATAATATTATTATCAACTGTGACCATACTAGATATTATTACATAACAATATTTTTAACAAAAATAATGATGATGATATTATTTTATTACTGCTATAATAATCATTATTTACAAATATGGCGATTAGAAACTTAACGCATTGTATAATATTATTATCCAATAATATTGTTAAATAACAGATCAAGATATAATTAATTATTATTATTATTGTTATTATAATAATTTTGTATATTAATTGTTACGCGAATAATAATATTACTATTTTTATAATAACAATAATATTATTAATAATATTGAGGACTTTTAATAGTAATAATTATTTTGTTTTTAGGTAACTTTTATTATTATAACCCAAATAAGTGGAGTACCCAAAATAATAATTATAATAACAATTATTATAATTATTATAATAATAACAATAATATTATTTAAATATTGAGAAAAAAAATTTCAATCCTCTAACATCATCACTTAATAATTATAATAATAATAATAACAAATAATAAGAAAAACGAATAATAATTATTTACTGATTACCATTTACTAGAATAATCTATCTGATGTGTAATAATAATCCGTTGTTATTATTAATTGTTATTAATATTATTATTATTAACAATAATAATTATAATAACAATAATATTATTAGTATTATTGTTATTATTATAAATAATAACAACAATAAGTGCCTAATAATTATACAAAATAATATTAATAACAATTGTTGATAATAATAATATTATCAAGATAGAAAATAACAAGCATATTTATTATTATTATACCAGTATAACCCATATATTGATAATAGTAGAATAAAAACTGGCCTATCCATAATAATAATTATAATAATTATTGAAATAATGGCAACACCACAGTATTTTTCAATAATTAATTGTCATCATAACGACAGGTAATCCGACATTATCTATTGAGCAATTAGTAATAAGAATATTACTGTAAATAACCCTTATCATATTAACAATATAGGCATTGGAGTACAATCCAACACTAACACACATCTACACACCCGGTGAGAACACGTACAATTAGTCACACATATTGTAATTACAACTTGTCCGTATAGGTAGTTTTATCATTGATTATTAATTGTAACCTCTTGATAACCATAATGATCATAGAGACTCATGCTTGTATAGCTTCAAGATAATATTAGTATTGTTTGACATGTTTTAAGCAGTCTTCTTGCAAAGGATTCCCATTATTGGATGGCTATTCCAACAACCTTATGTGACATCAGTTGCAATAAGCATGCTCAGCGTATCTTGTTAATATTATCTCCCAATAATATTGTTCATTTTTTTTACAATATTTTCTGGTGATACTCGTGTAGCAGAGATTCATGATCTGAGGCACCAAATGCTAAGTTATTTGATAAGTAAATAGATGAAGATGAGCAGTTCTGTCATGCGGTAAGACATATTTCAATTGTTAACATAATTTAGCATTGAGGTTGGGAGAACATGATGATGCCACCGCACATTTTAACATAATTATTATTATTGGATAACATTATTCAGCTAATGGATGGCGATAATACCTAGTATAATAATAATTATTATTGTTATTAATAATAATAATAATAATAATATTATTATTATTATTATTATTATTATTGTTATCACCTAATATTATTATAATAGGGTTATTGTTGTTATTAATAGTAATAATTATCATCAATAATCACTAGTAATATCAATTATAATATTTTTAACAATTATAATTGATAATAACAATAATATATTATTATAATAATAATAATTGCTATGATAATAACAATTGTAACAATATTATTATACAGAAGTGAGGCATGCCATACTAAGGTATCAAGCAATATTATGAGTACAACTGCCTTTGTGCTCCTCCAAATCATAGAATAATTTGAGCACATTGGAGGTTGGCACACACCCACAAATCTATAACCCATGCCTTGATCCTTGCTTGGTTCAAAAAACTCCTCAACAATCGCGGACATGATCCAATTTTGCTTATTTCTCTTGAACTCTTCTCCACCACCCTACATGCAACCAAGATAGATTTATTTTTACTAATGCTAATAATATGCAACTCATAATATTAACATAAGAAGACTAATAAATGAAGTACGTGATAATTTTATTAATTATATTATTATCATATTCACCATAGGTATTACTTATTATCCTTGTAGATAATTATATATTAATAATTTAGATAATATTTAATGCATAACATTAATAATAATTTATACTACACTTATTATGCGTAATAAGGGTAATAAATATTTAATAGTTATAATCTATTTATATAATTATTATTACTTGTTATAATATCAGAATAATTTTATTATGATTTATTCATACATTCAATAAATATTTAGTTATTGATATTGTTTAGTAATATTATTATTGGAGAATCTACAATGTGATTTATTATCAGAGGACTTTAAGATAATAATATTATTCTATCTTGACCTTTTCTACAATATTAGTTATTAATTATTATTTATATTATTTGTTATTATTATTGTTATAATTATTATTTAAATACCCTATAATAACAAGGATATTATTATTATAACAAGGATATGATAATAATAATAATAATAATAATAATAATAATAATAATAATAATAATAATAATAATAATATAATAATAATAATAATAATAATAATAATAATAATATTAGGCATAATAGTAATTATACAAATATTAAATAATCCTTGTGTTAATTAACAATAATTATTATTTTGAGAATATTATCCGATGTGATGGTGATTCCTTAGCAATGATAATAATATTATTATATATTATTTGCTATTATTATTAAAATAAGATTTAATAATAATAATAATAATAATAATAATAATAATAATAATAATAATAATAATAATTGTTATTATTTGTTATTATATAATAAAAATAAATTGATAGGACAATAATTATTATAAATAATAAAATTTAATTTTCATGTGTTATAATAATATTGAATAATAGGGTTATTTAACAGTTTGCTAGGGTGACAAATGTCAAGGAAATTATTAATAATAATAATATATTATTATTATTGTTGGGTAACACTAGGATTATTTAATAATTATTATTAATATCAATAATAAATCTATCTTGGCCTTGTCATTATTATCATAATTATTGTTATTAATATTATTATTTGCAATAATAATAATATTGTAATAATAATTATTATTATTATAACAACAATAATAATATAATAATAGGAAAAATAATAATAACAATAATAATTTTTTATCATTGATTATTAATTATCATAATAATATTTATCACCCTAGTAATAGGGTAATAATAGCAGTAATTTATAGGTTAATGATAATAATATACAAAATTATTAATAAATCTATCTGCTTGTGTATAATAAATCTATATTATTGTATATTATTATCATCACCATCCTTTTCTACAATATTAGTTACTAATAATATCAATAAGGTCAATAATAATATTATTATAATTATTATTATAATAACTATAATAACAATATATTATTATCATATCGAAAGTCATACAACAATTCTTCTAGAAAGCAAAGATCTTTTCTTTGTTAATTGAGAAACTTATATGTAAGGCATACCAATAATGGTGAAAGGCTAACATTTGGATAATATATTATTAGCTATTGATTTAGCCAATTATGATTGGAAATAATATTCTAATAATTATTATTGTTACTAACTCTTCTTTTTATTAGCAATTTGCAATATTATTATTGATACGCCTAAAAAAATTATATAATTATAATAATAATAATGTTATAAAAATAACTGGTATCATAATATTATCAAGATAGATAATCATTAATAATAATAATAATAATAATAATAATAATAATAATAATAATAATATCCTTGTTATTATAGGGTATTAAAATATTGATGTTATTAATATATGATTATTAAATATTTGTTTTTATATTATTATATTATAATAACAATAATAACAGTAAGAAGTGAAAAAAATATCACTTATTTTGAATTTTGTTACATAATATTATCAATAGCAATTATAATATAGATAATTATAATTGATGATATAATAAATTATTTTATTATTATTATAAAATAATGATAATAATCTTATTATTCTTTAGAGTCTGTAATTCACTATTATTGTTATTATTGTTATAATTATTCTTTTGTTATTAGTTATAATGATTATCATATTAAATTATAAAAATAAATTGATATTATTAGTTGACTGGCCTAGTTTGATATAATAATATACAATAATATATTATTATCATTAACAATATTTGCAACACCCTATTGCTATTTATTAGAAGAGAAATTATTATTTTAATATCAATTGATGTGCCTAATAATATTAAAGGGGCACCCGGACAATGCTCACCCTAGGACTATTGTTTCCAGTGCAAAACTAATAATATGACACATAACTGGTGTTCAATGAGTTTTGGAAATCCAAAGATACACAATCTCAAATTTAAGGTCAACCGTGACTAGCCCTCTACACTATGCCCCGGTGGAATGGAATACTCCCAACGCCTCACACTGTGTAGGACTACTTGGGGTTCTGGGGACTCCAAGTGATGAACCCTATTCCCTAATATAGTTCTAACCCTTTAGTCCAAGCGAAAGAACCCTAACCACAATTAAGCCCCAGCTTTAATATTCACTACAACACTTCATTTTGTTGCTCAACCAACTAAGCCCCAATGGAGTTCATCTCTTATTATAAGTTGGGAGACACTTATTACCCAATTGCCTATATTCACAACTAGTGACAAGGATATAATAACATAATAATAATATCAATAATTATTATTATCAACGGATAATATTATAATAAAAATTATTATGTCACAAGGATAATAATTATTGATCCAATTATCATTATTTAATTAGTACAACGAAATTATATTTTTATCATTAATTATTATCTATCATTATAAATTATA
This sequence comes from Dioscorea alata, assembly GCA_020875875.1. Lineage (NCBI taxonomy): Eukaryota > Viridiplantae > Streptophyta > Magnoliopsida > Dioscoreales > Dioscoreaceae > Dioscorea > Dioscorea alata. The sequence continues at coordinate 12,969,438 of CM037026.1, forward strand.
TAATAATAAAAAATAATATTGATTATATTGTTATTATCTTTTTACTACATTAATTATTAATATTCAAATAATCTATCTTGGCCATAATTGGTGGCCATACTTTCAGGCCATAATAATAATATCAACGGATAATGACCAATAATAATTATTATAATCAATAATATTTATACAACAATAGGGAACAATAGTATGCTCGTATATTATTATTATTATTATTATTATTATTATTATTATTATGAAAATTAAATATATAATTATTATTTTATATTATAATATTATTATTATTATTATTTACAAATAATAATTATCTACTGATTATTAATTGTATAGTAATAATTGTAATAATAATATCCTTGTTATTATAGGGTATTAAAATAATAATTATAACAATAATAATAACAAATAATAAGAAAAATGAATAATAATTATTTACTGATTATCATTTACTAGAATAATCTATCTGATGTGTAATAATAATCCGTTGTTATTATTATTAATTATTATTATTATTATTATTATTATTATTATTATTAACAATAATAATTATAATAACAATAATAAATAATAACAACAATAAGTGCCTAATAATTATACAAAATAATATTAATAACAATTGTTGATAATAATAATATTATCAAGATAGATAATAACAAGCATAACATCAGAATTACAATAATATACAATTAATAATCAATGATAAAAGTACCTATAGTAAAAATAACAACCATACTATTGTAATAATATTTTTATGAGAAGATAAAATAACATTAATTAGTAGTATAATTAATAATATTATGATGAAAAATAATAACAAATAATAATATTATTATTTTTATTATTACTAATAATAATTATTTTATCTGGCACTAGTCTAATATTGTTATTATTGTTATCGTGAATAATAGATATTATTACGTAGTAATATTTTTAACAAAAATAATGATGGTGATATTATTTTATTATTGCTATAATAATCATTAACAATATTTGTAAGTAATAATAATTATTTGTGAAATTATTGTAATAATTAACAACGGAATAATAATATGTTATCATAAGTAATTTATAGGTTAATGATAATAATATATTGTTATTATAGTTATTATAATAATAATTATAATAATATTATTGTAATACCAATTATCACTAATTAGAAAAGTATCACTAATAATATATGTAATATATTATAATAATTTGCCTTGGTACCAATTATATGGTATTTCACTAGTTCGTCCAGCTCTCGATCATTGGCCTGATTATTTGATAGAAAGAAATTAAAATTGAAGGATCGATAACGATAATTAATATAAATAATAATATATGATAATAACAATATGTTATTACCCATAATAAATATTATTTAATATTCATGTTACCACATGAATTATTATTTATAATATTATCAACTATTAATAGATTTTTATAATATCCACTAGTAGTAATAATTTATATAATAATAATCAATATTTTTATATTATTCAGGGTATTATTTTCGGAGAACTCTTGTTAGAATAATAACAATACCTCTTGTGTTATTATTATTATTATTATTATTATTATTATTGTAATAATAATATTATTATTATAAATTACCATGCATGATAATCATTATTATTATAATAATAATGATAGTAACTATTTTATACAAAATAGTTTAATTTTGCGTTAATATTATCAACAATAAAAATTAAGCATCAGGTGCTCGTTCGACTATTAAATAACACTATTATTCAATATTATTATAACACATGAAAATTAAATTTTATTATTAATAGTAATTATTGTCCCATCAATTTATTTTAATTATATAATAACAAATAATAACAATTATTATAATAATAATTATAGTAACTATTTTATACATAATAGTTTAATTTTGCGTTAATGTTATCAACAATAAAAATCAAGCATTAGGTACTCGTTCGACTATTAAATAACACTATTATTCAATATTATTATAATACATGAAAATTAAATTTTTTTATTAATAATAATTATTGTCCCATCAATTTATTTTTATTATATAATAACAAATAATAACAATTATTATTATCAGGTGTTGCTACAATAAGTCGGATATGGAAACATTAATAATAACAATAATAAGTGCTGGTGTTATCGCCATCCTTTAATAATATATAGTAATGATAATAACAGATCAAGATATAATGAATTATTATTATTATTGTTATTATAATAATTTTGTATATTAATTGTTACGCGAATAATAATATTGTTATTTTTATAATAACAAAAATATTATTAATAATATTGAGGACTTTTAATAGTAATAATTATTATTTTTTTAGCTAATTTTTTTATTATTATAACCCAAATAAGTGGGGTACACACAATAATAATAATAATAATAATAATAATTATTATTATAATTATTATTATTATTATAATAATAATAATAATTATTATTATTATTATTATTGTTTTTATAATAATATTATTTAAATATTGAAAAAAAATTTCTATCCGCTAACATCATCCCTTAATAACAACAACAACAACAACAACAACAATAATAATAATAATTGTATTATTAATAATATCCTAGTGATAGCAATATATAACAATAATGATATTGATAATAATATTAATAATTATTATTAATATTATTGTTGTTAATGATATTAATAAAATAATATTGTTATTGTTATTATTGATAATAATTATACTTCTTGATAATATTATTAGGCACAAGTAAAAATTAATACTTATTAATACTTATTATTATGGTTTAATTTTGCGTCAATAATTATAAGCCGAATAATTATTATTAATAATCCTTAGTGCCTGCGCACTAGGATTGAATTATAATATATTATTTACCTACTATATTTAAATATATATAAAAATAATTATATATATTTAAACAATAGGTTGGCTATTATTATAACTAATGATTTATTATAATAATTATTATAAATAATTACTATTAAATAAATATGAGTAATAGTATGTTATCATATATATTTATCACCCACAAAATTCTATATTATTAATAATAATAGTAATATAAGTTATTTCAACCACTGCTAGAGTATTTGCCGTGGATGTTTATAAGACACATAGGTGGCACAGGTCTTATGAATTAATATCATAATAACGAATTATTATTATTATTGAGATAAAAGATATAATTATATTAATAATACAATTTATCATAATAAATTGTTATTAATAATTTCCTAGTGTTTACACAATAACAATAATAATATAATAATAATGGTCATTCTCCATAAAAATGGTAATTACGAATATGTTAACAATTATATAAACAATAATTATAATATTATTATTCGCCAATTATAATATTATTGTTTTATCATTAATATTGTTAATAATAACAATATAATAAAAATAATATTGTTAAATAATAATAATTATTACTATTAAAAGTCCTTAATATTAATAATAATATTACTGTTATTATAAAAATAACAGTATCATTATTCGCCTAACAATTATTATACAAAATTATTATAATAGCAATAATAATAATAATAATATTAATGGGTATTATCACATATATTACCATACTATTGATAATATAGTATTATATTGTTATTATAATTATTATTAATAATATTAACAATTATTATAATTATTAGTTAATAATTATTATATTGTTGTGTATAATAATTATTTATTATCAATATCATAATAACTATTAATAATTAATCATCATATTATTGTTATTATAACATAGTTATCATCATTATCAACACGAGTTATTTATAACAATACAAAGAAATATTATAATTTAATATAATAACAATATTGTTATTACAAATAATAATAATAATAATAATAATAATAATAATAATAATAATAATAATAATAATAATTATTATTATTATTATTATTATTATTATTATTATTATTATCAGCTTGTGTATAATAAATCTATCAATGGATAAAAAAATTATCATGATAGATTATAAATAAGTGGGGATAATTATTATTATTATCCCCACTTATTTATCATTAAATAATAATAACAAATTATTTTTATTAATAATACCAGCACTATATTAATAATTATTATACATTAATAATTATTATAATATATAATAATTACTAATTATTGTTATGGCATATTGTTATTATCAAGGATATTAATAACTAATAATAATCATTAGTTATAATAATATTTTTATTATAATAATAATAATTATTATAATAATAGTAAAAATAATAATAACAATAATAATTTTCTTAGGAGTTGCCGCAGTAATTCGGATATGGAAACATTAATAATAACAATAATAAGTACTGGTGTTATCTCCATCCTTTAATAATATATATTAATGATAATAACAGATCAAGATATAATGAATTATTATTATTATTATTGTTATTGTAATAATTTTGTATATTAATTGTTACGTGAATAATAATATTGAGGACTTTTAATAGTAATAATAATTATTATTTTTAGATGATTTTTTATTATTATAACAAGAATAAGTGGGGGACCCACAATAATAATTATAATAATTATTATTATAATTATTGTTATTATAATAATATTATTATAATAATAACGATAATATTATTTTTTTAATTATCAAACAAGAAAAATAATAATTATTATTATGATTATAAATAGTTTGTCATGCGGAATATGATTTAAGAGATTGTAGTTAATAATAATGTGAGAACCATTATTATAAATATTATCATAATAATGGAGGAATCTATTGTTAATGGGTTTATAGTGAACCCATTAACAATGGTCGGCACACCCCCACGTGAGAACCAAGACAATAAATTATATAACAATAATAGTTATCATCATATTAAAAGCATATCTAATTTATATTGTCTATTAATAACTTATGGGCATTACTAATCTTGATACTCCATAATAAGATATTATTATCCTATATTCATTATCATACTATATTGTTACTATTATTCATAATAATAATAATTATTAACAATTATTTCATAATTATTGTAATAATAATTATTTATTATGATTTACCTATTATATAATTGTAATTGGTATTAATAATATATTTTATTAATAATTATGAAATGTGCATTGACAAAAAAAAATTATAACATAATGATAATAATAATTATTATATAATATTGATAATAATTATAGTAAAAATAATAATAACAATTGTTATTGTTATTATTATTGTTACTGTTATTATATTATTATTGTTGTTGTTATAATAATAATAATAATAATAATAATAAATATGTGCCTTAACAATAATAAAAATAACAATAATGATAATATTTATTGTTAATATTATTATTATCATTATTATTATTAATATTATTGTTATTAAGTGATGATGTTAGCGGATAGAAAATTTTTTTGTCAATATTTAAATAATATTATTGTTATTATTATAATAACAATAATTATAATAATAATTATTATAATTATTATTGTGGGTACCCCATTTATTCGGGTTATAATAATAAAAAATACCTTACAAATCGATTGCAAATTTGTAACAAATTTGCAAACTATAACATGTCCCTTGCAAATTTGTTATAAATTTGTAACGTATTTGGTCTTAATAAGTTGAGTTCCATTAAAGTGACTGTCACTTCAAGAATAGGGTCATGGTAATTGTATGCCACGTGGTCCCTATAGTTTTATTGTTATAATAAAACTATAGGGACAAAACTATTATCTTATGTTGTATTGTTATAATATTTGTCCTAAACTATTTATAATATTATTGTTATTAAAAATAGTTTAAGAAGCTGTTTATAAATAATAATAATTGTTATTATTATATAACAATTATTATTTATAAATAATAAATAATAATTTAATTATGTTATATGATAACTTCCAATATATTATCATCATCATAGTTAATATTATATAAGAGAAAGCTCATACTAACTCATATTTTCACATTATTCAATAATTCATTATGATAATTACCACTATTATTATCAATCATTAGAAAATAAAAACATCTACTATTTTTTGAATATATATAGTTAATGAAAAATATTATTAGGGGTTTGATTCAAAATTGAACTATTTTTTTTGGAATGCCTCAAATTTTTTTAATCTAAACCCTAATCTTGAATGTTTGATAATCATCATCATCATCATCATCATCATCATCATCATTAACTATTATTATTATAATAATATTAAATTTATATCAATACTAATATTATTTTTTATTAAATTTTGATTAATAATAGTTAATGATGATGATAATGATTGGGTTGCCGTGCTTCGTATTTTCAGGTATCTTCGGGGCACTCAGTTTCATAGCCTCTTGTTTCCTTTTACGTCATTGTTAGAGCTACGTGCTTACTCTGATGCGGATTGGGCTAGTGATCCTACGGATCACAAGTTGACTACTTGATTATGTATTTTTCTTGGTGACTCACTTATTTCATGGAAGAGCAAGAAACAAGATGTCATCTCTCGATTTTCTACAGAAGCTAAGTATCGTGCCATGGCCTCGACTACCTATGAAATTGTTTGGCTACGTTGGTTGCTTGCTGATATAGGTATCTCTCTTTGTCACCCTACTCCGCTACATTGTGATAATCAGAGTGCTATTCAGATTGTAAGTAATTCAGTTTTTCATGAGCGCACCAAGTATATAGAGATTGATTGTCATATCAGTCACCATCACCTACATATTGGCACCATCACATTGCCATTTATTTCTTCTTCTCTCCATATTGCTGATATTCTTACAAAAGCACACTCAAGTTCGCGCTTCCGTTTCTTATCTGACAAACTCTCGATGGTTATCGCTGTCGCATCGTGAGTTTGAGGGGGGATATTAGCATAAATTAGCATATATTATTATTATGTTAGTATATAAGGATATATTAGCATATATTATTATTATGTTAGTATATAAGGATATATTAGCATATAAAAACCTTTTATATGTATTTTTTTTTTTTTTTTTTTGTAGAAATGCTAATATGAAATCCCTAGCCTTTGTTTCTCTATTTTTATGCCTCTGTCTCTCTATATCTTCAAACTGCACATTCTAGCAAATTTTACATCTTAATTTTTTCCTCTGATAAAACAAGCATGAGAAATTCCCACCTCCCTCCCTTGGTGTTGACACTACTTGTTTCACTGAAGGTAACCATTTGAGTAATAAAAAATAAAAGTTTTCTCTGACTATTTCTGATATATACCTTGGTAGATATGCGGAATTTTGTGTGTCTATGCACATCCAAAAAGCAAACTTTACATATAAACTTTTATCAAAGATATAAATAAGCATGAGACAAACTAGTGATAAACTCAAAAGTTCTCTGACTATGGTATGATATATTCATTCAGCGGAACAGTGACTAAAAGTTAAAAATGTGTATTATGCATACTCTTGATATATGTAATAGTTGTGGGGTCAAGTGTTTGATCGTGTGGGGTTGTTTTCATGCATGTTTTTGGTTCTATTTTTGGTTTGCCTGGCTATAAAGCATGGTTTAGTCCATGATGCCCTTGCCATTCATAAATTCATCAGCCCTCTATTTGAACTAATACCTGACCTTTTTGCCATATTTGTCTCAAGAAGACATCTATGTTCTGAGATGGACTATTTGGCCCTAGAATTATCATATTAAGTAATAAATATGGTTGCTTCATACATATCCAAGAAGGTAAATTGTATACTACTAGCATTACTAGCCAACAAGAGTATGGTCTCGCACCTTGCTTAAAAGGAGCAAACCCATCTGTGCATAATCCTAATATGATATTCCTCGCTTCACTAGAAAAAGACGCATGTGTAAGATTGAAGTGCTCCCATACCTCTCCATCGGTAGTATGATGTAACTCTCTTGGAGAACTTCGATTATGTGCGTGCCATGTCATATTCTTTGCAGTTTTCTTTAACATGAAAAACCTCTGAAGCCTAGGTATAAGGTTGAAAGTATCACAAAATCTTATAAGGAATTTTTGAGACCCTTCTTTCACTTGTATAACTTCATTTGTATCGAGGATGACCACATACAGAACAGTATTCCAACTCTTCAAATTCTCCATTAAACAACATGCAATTGTCACATACATCAATCTTGACATATCAAAGACCAAATGCCACCATCTTCTTCTTCATTTGATAATAATTCTCAGGCAAGTCGTTTTTCTCTGGTAGTGTACCCTTTATGATGACCATTAGATTATTGAAACAGTTTTCGCTAATGTTGAATTCATACTTGCAATTTAACAGTTTGGGACACTGCCGATAGTGTCAAATAATATTACATGTTAAAAATAATTATAATTATGAAATAACATATATGATAACCCTACTTATTAATAACACATTATAATTATTATCATATTAATAATAATGATTGTTTAAATATTAGTTTTCATGTTTATGGTATTTCTATATATATAATAATATAGAAATACCATAAACACACATTATGTTATTATAATATTGTTATTATAATATTATAATAGACACGAATAACATATTATTATCTTATTACTATTCATGTGGTAACCACAAAATTGTAATATAGTTGACAATATGGTTATTAATAAGTGGGGAATATTGTTAATAACTAATATATTTTGTTTACAAAATATCCTTTAATAGACACATGATAATATTATAATAAACCTTAATATTATAATCCTAGTTCGGATATTATATGTTATTATAGGTAATAATACATTGTTAATAATATAGAATGTCAATAAGTTAATAATTATATAACAATGTGCCATCATAATTACAAAATATGAGTTAATATAATAATATAACAATATTTATGGTAATTATACAATAATGTATATATTATTAACATAGTAAGGATCAATAATAATAACAATAATAATAACAATTATTATTGTTATTATTATTGTTACTGTTATTATATTATTATTATTATTGTTATAATAATAATAATTATTATTAAAATATTATTTTAATAATAATAAATACGTTCCTTCACAATAATAAAAAAAACAATAATGATAATATTTATTGTTAATAATAATAATAATAATAATATTTGTTTATATAAACTTTGAATTAAAAAAAAGAAGAAAAAAAAGAATCAAATAAAAAATAAAGGAGGGCCAAAATAAAAAAAAACCACGAATTATGGTGTGGAAAACAAAAAAAATATGATAAATATAAATATATTTTTTTTAAATTTGAATATAAGAAAAAGAGAGAATATATATATTTAAGGATAAATATATGGGTTTGAATTTCAAATATTTTAAATTAAAAAAAAGAATAGATAAATAAAAAATAAAAAAAAGGATAAGAATTGAAAATTTTTTTTTGGATTTATAAATTAAAAAAAAAAATATCCTGTATCATTGGAGTTGGTGATTTGTTAAAGAAAATCTCCCATATCTTAGGGAGTTGAGGATTTTTGGTGGAACAAAAAAAAACAAACGCAACAGAAAAAAAGGAGATTGAAAAAAATCGGGCAGAGAGAATTTTTGAAAGAAAAAAATACAGAGAGAGCTTCTTGTGAGAGAGAAAAAAAAAACATACAGAGGAGAAGAGAAGACCAAGAGAGAAGACGAAGAGGAAGACGACGAAGAGAGGGAGAAAATAGAGAAGTCAGAGAAGGCTGATTGGCTTGACAGGTGACGAGGGAAAAGTCCACAGAAAGCAATTGGGTTCAAATAGGTATCATTTTTTTTAATTAAAAATAAAAAAAAAAGCAATATAGTGATAATAATAATCTAGCATGACCATTGATGAGCATGCCATGATCATGGATTTATTCACACTTAAGCGGGCCCCACCTGCTCATGATTTCTTTTTAGAATCAAAAGCATGTGCATGATGATGATGCTCTTGATATTTTCTTTAAAAATTAAATGCATGCATGCACGTACATGCCCTAAAAGTCAGCATGGTTTTTCCATGCGTTTCTCTCTCTATCTTTTCCTCTCTTCGTTGGCCCGCCATACCATTTTCTCCTCTACTCGCTTTGCCGTCTTCACTTGCAACGCCATCTTCGTCGTCATGCTCCATGCCGGGCGGTTTGAGGATGGCTAGGAACGTCGACGAGGCGCTCAAGGTGTACCAGTATATCCTTGCAGCAGCTTTTTTTTTCTCCCTTGGTTGCCACTTATCGCCATCTCACCAAAGGCCTTATTGACTCCAATCGATTTGGTGAGACAGTGGATCTCCTCGGCGAGATGCTCAACCACGGATATGGTGCCAATTCCTTAGTGTACATCAACCCCATTGCCGGATTCATCGATCTTGGGAACATGGGCAAGGTCCTTGAGCTCTTTGATGAAGTTCAGGAACGATGCAAGGTTTACGATGGTGTTGTCCATGATACCTTCATGGAAACTCATTTCAAGCAAGGGAAGGACAAATTAAGAAGTTATGGATTCTCATCAATCCCTTCTTGAGCTCTAGTTTAAGATGAGTCCTATGACGTGCAATGTTCTTCTTGAGGTCCTTCGGAAGCATGAGAAGATCAAGGAGGCAGAGAAGCTGTTTGAGCAGATGATGGATGCCCATACTTCCCCAAGCTTTACTAGTATCAATACTGACACCTACAACATCATGATGAATGAATTCTTCAAGAAAGGCAGGTTTCTGGAATCAATTGGAGTGTTCTACAGGACAGGCAAGAAAGTGTGCGCTATGGATGTTGGGCGCTACACTAATATAATTGGAGAGCTTTGGGAGAATGGCTTGGTGTCGGAGGCTGAGAAGCCGTTTGATGAAATATACGGGAAGATGGTGTTCCTAAGATTGATGAGATTGCTGAAGCCAATTTGGCTCATGAAAGGAAGAAAAAAGTGTTCAGGATCGACCTGTGAAAATTCAGTGACCAAAAAGATACAGGCTGATGCAAAAGATAAGAGGAAAGCTTAAAGTTTTCTTGAGAGTATTTATCCTGACATTCTCATTGGACTACAAATACAACGTTAACACTGAAAAGACATAAAGCACACAAAAGTTATAATAATAACTTAGATTCCCAACAAAAAAAGGTTACATTTAATAAACCTAGTACTAAGGTTGATCCCTTTGAGTGCTTGTCAGTATAAAGTAGATCCTGTCTCCATGCTCCTATTGATCAGCTGAAGAGTCAGTATTTCAAGAGCTTGATCTTCGTTCCATTTCTCCACCGTTGGCAAGTCAACCAGCACTGGCATTTCTTCAAGCACCTTGCAACACCTTTCCTTGCTTGAAGATTATTCTTCAACACCTTGCATGCTTCTCAGATATTTGTGCTTGTTTACTGGCAAAGGCTTTGTTAAAATATCAGCCTTCTGCTCTTCGGACTTACAGTGCTTTAAAACTATTGAACCATTCGCAACCAATCCTCTAATAAAATGAAAACGAATGTCGATATGCTTTGTCCTTCCATGACGTGCGGGTTTTTGGCTATCTCCACAGCTGATCGGTTGTCACACCAGATCTCAATTGCCTCATTGTTCTTCATATCACAGTCTTCTAATACCCTTTTTAGCCAAACTCCTTGACAGGTAGCAGCAGCAGCTGCAATGTATTCCGCTTCGGTTGTGGAAAGAGCCGTCACCTCCTGCCTCTTGGAAGACCATGAGACAACACCTGAGGCAAGGTCGAAGACCATCCCGGTAGTGCTTCTTCTGTCGTCTAACGAACCTCCCTAGTCACTGTCACTGAAGCCTCTCAATCTCCAATTTTCAACTTCTGTATATTTTATCCCATAGCTTCTTGTCCCTGAAATGTATCTCAATAGGTGTTTGGCTGCCTCGAGATGCATCTTGGATGGTTTGCTAACAAACCTTGACAGGAGATTCACAGTGAAAGCTATGTCGGGACAAGTATGTGTTAAGTATAGGAGTCGCCCTATGAGACTTCTATAGACCTTTGCATTTATTGTCCCAAATCCATCATCGAATTGCAATTTTTCACTGTGTTTCATAGGTGTGCATACAGGGTTACACTGATGCATCATAAACAACTTCAATGTCTCCTCTGCGTACCTCTTCTGTGTAATAAAGGTCTCCCCTTGGGCTTGCTTCACTTCTAAACCTAGAAAATAATTCAACAGTCCCAAGTCTGTCATCTCGAAGCTATTTTTCATCTCCTGCTTGAAAATTTCAATCATTCTCTGCGAGGAGCTTAAGTAGATAATGTCATCTACATAGATGCTCACTAGCAACAGATCACCATGTTCATCAATCCTTTTATACAAAGTGTATTCATTTAAGCTCCTGATGAAACCTTTGTTCAAGAGATAATTGCCAATCTTTGAATACCAAGCTCTTGGAGCTTGTTTGAGACCGTACAAGGCTTTCTTCAGCTTTAACACTTTGTACTCTTTACCTTCCTTCTCATAGCCAATCGGCTGTCCAACATACACTTCCTCATGTATATCTCCATTCAGAAAAGCTAATTTGATGTCAAATTGATAAACCGGCCACCTTCGTTGAGCTGCAACAGTGAGGAGAAGTCGCACGGTCTCCATCCTGGCAATCGGCGCATAAATTTCCTGAAAATCAACACCTCCCTACTGAGTGTATCCCTTCACCACTAAGCGAGCTTTGTGTTTTTGAACCTTGCCATCTGAGAAGAATTTCGTCTTGTATACCCACTTCAGTTGAATAACTTTCTTCTCGGTTGGAAGTTCCACCAACTCCCAAGTTTTATTCCTCTCTATTGCATTGAGTTATTCCCTCATGGCACCTCTCCACACTTCATTCTTCACTGCATCTTCGTATGTGATTGGATCACTGACATTTAGAGCAAAAGTACAAGTCTCATAAATGTCCTTCAATAGCTTTGTCTTCCTCACAGGTGATTCTTCACTTGAACTGTCACCAAGACTCGCATCTACTCCACTATGATCTTCTTCTCTAATTGTATCACCATCATTGTTTTGCTTTGTTGGTGATGGAGTCAATCTTACATTCTCTTCATCAATTTGACAATGTGTGTCCAAAGGAGCTTCATCAAAGGATATCAATGGAGCTGTCCCGACATCCTGTTTAGTATTTCGATCCCATCTTGCACCTTCATTAAACATCACATCCCTACTAATAATAATTTTAGAGGTTACAGGATTATACAATCGATATGCTTTTGAATCCAAGCAATATCCAATGAACACGCACCTCTCCGATTTTGTGTCCAATTTTTACAGTTTGATTGAGGGAATTAAAGTATAAGCAGCACAGCCAAAGACTTTAAGATGACTCACCTTAGGCTTGCAGCCATACCATGCTTCGTATGGTGTTTTGTTCTTCAATGCATTGGTTGGCGACAAATTGATGAGGTACACGGCTATGTTTACAGCTTCACCCCAGAAGCTATTCGACAGCCTCCTTTTCTTCATCAGTGCCCTTCCCATGTTCATAATTGTGCGATTTTTCCTCTCCGAGACGCCATTCTGCTGTGGAGAGTATGGGGCAGTAAGCTGCTTGATAATCCCGTGCCTCTTATAGAATGAGTTAAACTCATTGCTTGTGAATTCTCCTCCTATGTCAGTGCGCAACACTTTGATCTTCAAGTCTGATTGAGTCTCTACCATGTCCTTGAATGTCATGAATGTTTTCAATACCTCAGACTTCTGTTTCAGGTAATAGATCCGACACATTCTCGTGTGATCACCAATGAACAACAAGTAGTACTTGTTGCCACCAAGTAAACAAGTTTGCATGGGTCCACAAATGTCTGCGTGGATTAACTGCAAGGGTGCGCGGGCATTCCCAGAGACCCTTGAATGAAATGGCCTTCTTACTTTCTTCTCCATGGCACAGGTATCACAATGATATAACTTGCCAACATTTGGAAGGCCGAGCACCATTTCTCCACTCTTCATACTCCTCAAAGACTCAAAGTTTATATGACCTAGCCTTAGATGCCATAGTCTTGCATTTTCCTTCATATTCAAAGCCACATTAACCTGCCCAACTTAAGAGATATTAAGAGGAAACATATTGTTTCTTGTCTTAACTATCCTTGCAATCCTTTCTCCTGTTTTATCACTCTCAATTACACATTCATTTCCAGTAAATGTTATTGAATACCCTGTGTCCACAAGTTACCCAACGCCCAAGAGATTATGAGCTAGCCCGGGAACATATTGCACATCATGTAACAGCTTACATTTTCCTTCATGAGTTGTAAGTGAGACGGTCCCTCTTCCTTGAACTATCATTTCCTTGTTGTCTCCCAACCTCACATTGTTTTTCTGTGTCTTATCCAGTCTTGTGAACATTTGCTTTACTCCATCCAGTCATGTGATTGGAGCATCCACTGTCCACCAACCATACCGTTGAATTCCCTTTTTCTTCTTCAAGAGCAGCCATGAATAGATTGCTTGTCTCTTTCTCCTATGCCACCATTGTAGCTTCTTTCTCTAAATTTCTGTCTCTGTACCAGCAATCCATCTTCATGTGCCCGAACTTCTTGCACAAGTGACACTGCACATTGCCTTTATAGCTTCTTTGCATTCCCTGTTGTTGTTGTTGCCGATTCTCACTTGATCTTCCTCTTCCTCTTCCTCTGAATCTCCCGCGAGATGTGCTCCTTCCACTGCCTCTGTAGAACACTTTCTCTTTGTCTTTAGCTCCCGATACTTCACCCCTGACATTGAAAGCTCTATCTTCCTTTTCAGGTTGATCACCAGCTTGCCTCAACAGCCTGGCTTCATGAGCTAACAAAGAGCCACTCACATCATCCATTGTTAACTTCGTGAGGCCTTTGGATTCTTCAATGGCAGTTACCACATGGTTAAATTTGGGTCCCAAGCTCCTTAATAGCTTCCTAACAACCATTGCTTCAGAGATTGAATCTCCTAGGTTTTTCATGTGGTTTGAAACCTCTAGAACTCTTGTGATATAAATCTGAACTCCTTCCGAGTTCTTTATCTTGAGATTCTCAAAGTCTTGCCTCAAGGTTTGAAGCTTGACTGCCATTACCTTGGGGTTTCCCTGAACTACCGTCTTCAATGTAGACCATACCTCATTTGCAGTGTTGGCTGAAGCAATGCGGGCAAGTAGAGGTCTTGAAAGGGCTTGCTGTATGAAGAACAGTGCTTTGGCATCCTTCTTCTTGTTATCTCTCACTTTAGCTTCATCCTATTTCTCCAAATCCCCTTCTCAACAAGCTCCCAAAGCTCTTGAGACTTGAAGAGAGTTCTCATCATGAGACACCATAAATCATAGTCTTCTCCATCAAATATGGGTATTGCTAGTCCCAAAACGCTTCCTAGTGGATTGCTGCTGGATGCCATAGCTTCTTATGAGTACCAGCTCTGATACCACTATTCAGGATTGACCTGTAAAAATTCGGTGACCAAAAAGATACAGGCCGATGCAAAAGATAAAAGGAAAGCTTAAAGTTTTCTTGAGAGTATTTATCCTGACATTCTCATTGGACTACAAATACAACGTTAACGCTAAAAAGACATAAAGCATACAAAAGTTATAATAATAACTTAGAGCCCCAATAAAAGAAGGTTACATTTAATAAACCTAGTACTAAGGTTGATCCTTTTGAGTTCTTGTCAGTCTAAAGTAGATCCTGTCTCCATGCTCCTATTGATCAGCTGAAGAGTCAGCATTTCAAAAGCTTGGTCTTCGTTCCATTTCTCCACCGTTGACAAGTCAACCAGCACTGGCATTTCTGCAAGCACCTTGCAACAAAAAGCAGACTGAGAAAGCAACAGTAAGGACAATGATCAAAGCTCAGGAGAAAGAAGAGAAGAAACTTAAGGAAAAGAAAAAAAAAAGCTAAGAAGAACGCTGGTACAACATCTGAACCTTCAACTGAGGAGATTGAACCTGAGACAAAGACTGAGGAGCTAGAAGAAGGTGGTGTAAATTTAAATATTCCAATTCCAACAAAGAGTAAAGAGTTCAAGGATAGAACTAGGCTATACTGAGTGCTATGCTAGCTCTGGTGATTGCTGTGCTCGTGTATTATTACCAAAACATCTAGGTTGTCTCAACAATTAAGTTGGAGCTGGAAGTATTGACCAGTTTTGCAGATGAGGAGTATCATGGCTAGCGAAGTAAAAAAATGAAAACAAAAGAAAAGAAAAAAAATGAGGGATACAAAGAGAGAGATGAGGAAACAATTGAAGGATGATAAAAAAAGAGAGGATATTTAAAAATGAGGAAAAAATCAAGGAGGAGTGAAAAAATGAGAAGAAGGAAAAAATGAGAAAAAATGAAGGATGGAAAAAAAAGGAAAAAATGAAGGGTGAGTAAAAAATGGAGAGGGAAAAATGAGGGAAAAATGAGAGATGGGGAAAAGGAGAAAAGGGAAAAAAGAGAGGAGAAAAAAAATGAAGGGTGAGTGAAGAAATGAAGAGAAAAAAAATGAGGAAAAATGAGAGATGGGGAAAAAAGGAGAAGAGGGAAAAAAGAGGAAAAAAATGATGAAGGGGAGTGAAAAAAAATGAAGAGAAAAAAATGAAAAAATGAGGAGAAAAGAGAAAAAAAATGATGAAGGATGAGCGAAAAAAAAAGAAGAAAAATATGAAAGGTGAGTTTATTGTTGTGAGGGTGTTTTCATAATTTCCTCTTTTTGCAGGACTTCTTCTTGGGAAAATTTATGAGAAGTTTCTCTGACTCCACCTTAAAGTCTTGACGTTCTTGGGGTAAGGAGAAAATTTCTACGAAATTTCTCTGACTCCATCTTGAAGTCTTAACACTCTTGGGGTAAGGAGGAAATTTTTATAAAATTTCTCTGAGTCCACCTTGAGGTCTTGACATTCTTGCGGTAAGGAGAAAATTTCTATGAAATTTCTCTGACTCCACCTTGAAGTCTTGACAATCTTGGGGTAAGGAGGAAATTTTCATGAAATTTCTCTGACTCCACCTCGACGTCTTGACATTTTTGGGGTAAGGAGAAATTCTCATGAAATCTCTCTAACTCCACCTTGAGATCTTGACACTCTTGGGGTAAGGAGAAATTCTTATAAATTTTCTCTAACTCCATCTTGAGGTCTTGATACTCTTGGGGTAAGGAGAAATTCTCATGAAATCTCTCTAACTCCACCACGAGGTCTTGACACTCTTGGGGTAAGCAGAAAATTTTCATAAAATTCCTCTGACTCCACCTTGAGGTCTTGATACTCTTGGGGTAAGGAAAAACTCTTATAAAAAAATTATGAAAAAAAAAATCCCAATTCTTGAAGTAAAAAAATCTCTTCAACAACTGAAAGAAAAAAAAATGAAAATTCATCAAACAAAAAAAAAATCTATTCTTGAAGTGAAAGGAAGAGTAAAAGAATTTCACAAAAAAAAAAAATCTCTCCTTCAAGTGAAATGAAAAGTAAAAAAATAAAAAAAATAAAAATTCCATAAATAAAAAAAAATCTCTCTTCTTGAAGTAAAAAAATTCTTGAAGTGAAAAGAAGAGTAAAAAAAAATCTCTTCTTCATGTGAAAGGAAGAGTAAAAAATGAAAAAACTCCACAAAGAAAAAAATATCTTCTTGAAAGGAAAAGGAAAAAATGAAAAAAATCACAAAAAAAAAAAAATCTCTCTTCTTGAAGTGAAAGGAAGAGTGAAAAAATTCAAAGTGAAAAAAATCTCTTCTTCAAGTGAGAGGAAGAGTAAAATATGAAAATTCCACAAACAAAAAAATCTTTCTTGAAGTGCAAAAAAATGAAATTTTCATCAAATGAAAATATCTCTTGTTCTCTTGTCAATTCTCATAAAAAATGTTGAGAGAGATTTTTCCTGAAGTTCATTGTGAGGTCTCCTTCGTCAAAAATGAAATGGAGAACTCAATTGATATCCTAGCTAACGGAAATCAAGCTCATGATTACAGCTTGAAATCCATTTTTAAAAAAATCAAAATTGTCAAGTTAACGACTTAATCATGTTAAAGTCCATGGCTTGAAGATTTAAAGGTAAAGACTTGAAAGTATTGAAGAGTCAGGACCTGAATAACAAATGCAACTCTGTTGTTTAAGACACAAAGAAGTCAAAGACCGGAGGAGTTTCACAAGTCAGAAAGTTGAAGATTTTACAAGCACAAGGGACAAATTCTTCAGCAAAAAAAGAAATAAAGATGACCAAGTAGGAAACTCATCAATGCAGAGTGGTCGCAGCTTAAAAGTTATGCAATGTGTCAAGATACAAGCACAGCTAAAAAAAATTGAAGAAGGCCATAGTCACCGATGCTAAAGGGTGTTCCGATATGCTTTAGCAAAGAAGTCAAGAGCATCATCCAAATCAAAAAAAAAAAAAAAAAGAAATTTGTAGAACATGACAAAAAAATAGCTCTCCTAATATTTTTTGCATTTCGCTCATGATTATGTACTCACATGCTCTTTGAAATCAATAAAAAAAAATTAATTTTGTGTTTCTTCATTTGTAATTCTCATTCACACTTGTTTCTTAATCGGAGGTTCCCATGACATTGTCTGGGATAATTAATATTAGGGGCTTGCCCCTAATAGAAGTTATGAACCTGCAATAATCTGAAATATAAAAATAATTAAAATTTGATTTGTGATCCATGCTTTTTACCCGGTCAATCCTAACTAAAGGCCGGGTGGAAAGAAAGGAGCCCACAATATTATTATTATTATTATTATTATTATTATTATTATTATTATTATTATGTAATAACAATAACAATATTATTAATTTTAACGGTATTATTTATTATTACTTATTATGAATAACAATATTTATTATATTATTTTGGGTAATAAATAATTATTGAATAACAATATTTTTACTAATATAATAGTATTATGCATGTGATTGAATAACATAAATGTCTTGTAGAACCCCGGATATAATAGCACTTAATGAAATATATTACTTCCATCTTAGTTTATAATTATTAACACATGGTGATAATAATTATTATAATAATAATTATTATAATATAATTATTATCACCATGCTTCAAAAATATTTAAACAATTATGATAAAACTAGCCATATAAGAAGATACCTTATTATTAATAACTATGTTAGCCTATTAATAACCATATTGTCAACAATAATAATTATTATCACGTATAGACAAAAATATAGACAATAATGATGTTATTGTTAACATTGTTAATAATAAAGTGTTATATGGGTAGTTTATAACAACCATTATGGGTAAAATATTAGTTTTTATAACAGGTATCTCAATATAATTATATTATCATATTTCTTGGTTATAATAATCTAACCATATATATGTTATATTAATAATATATCTTGGTTATAATGGGTATTTTACATTACCATCATAGAATATAATTATACTATAACAATGTTTTAACATTAGGTAAAATTATATCATAACTAACAATTTTATTATTATGTAAACTATAATAGTTAATATTATATTAACCCATTTATTAACCCATTATTATAACTAACCACATAATAATGGTTAGTTATAATTGTTAATCCTATAATAATATTAGTTATTATTCAATAATATTTTAGGGTTTTATAAAATTAACAATTAGCATTAATTTCCATGGCATGCTATAAAAAAATATATATATATAAAATATTAAATATTACTATTGATAAAACCCTGCTAGTAATTATAAAAAAAATTCATTATATCTTGATCTGTTATTATCATTAATATATATTATTAAAAGATGACGATAACATCATCACTTATTATGCTTGTTATTATTTGTAATAATAATTATTTAGTAGTTAATAATATTATTGTAATAATTTTATCTACAAATTGGTAGTTTCAATTATACCACATGAATAGTTATTATGAATAATTATTGTCAATTAATGCTAATAAAATAATATTAGCATTGGATAATAATTATTATAATAATAATATTTTATTATATTGTTATTATTAACAATATTAATGATAAAATAATAATATTATAATTGGCGAATAATAATATTATTATTAATAATACAATTTATCATAATAAATTGTTATTAATATTATCCTAGTGTTTACACAATAACAATAATAATAATAATAATAATGGTAATTCTTCATAATATTAATGGGTTTATAGTGATTTTTTAAATACATTATTATAATGTATTTAAATAATTATTATTATACAAAATTATAATGTGAGGTCTTGTTTATTTAAGTTGAGGGATATAATGTATTAATTATTATAATAATATTATTATTCGTGTAACAATTAATATAATATTATTATATTCAAGTCCACATAATAAAAGGTTGGCACACCCCCACGTGAGAACCAAGACAATAAACTCTCTTTTAAGAAGCTATTTCAATCATCTTCCGCATGACATCTTGTAATTAATAATAACATTAATTGCAACATGTATGAAATAATCTACAAATCAATAAAATAATATGAGATAAAGTTTGAAAATTACATAAACCACCTCTACTCTTGAATCAACACCTTTTCTTTCTTTATTTACATGAGTCTTGTAGAAGATATCAAACGTAGTAGGTGTCCTCTAAAATGGCTTACTCTAATAAATCAAAAACATTAAAAATTTACAAGTTTACTTGATAAGAAAGAAAAAACTTTAAAATTAAACCACGAAGTTTTTTGAATACTGAAAGGAAAAAACTCAAATAAATTTTAAAATATGTACCAAGTCTATAGCATACTCAACAAATGACTTAGAGCCCCCAAGATGCCTACTAATTTCACTCCATTTTTCTCCTGCCACAGAACACTGATTAATTGAGGCTTGCTTGGACTTATGTTTGACCTCTTATTTGTTCTAATGCTCCAACCATTTGTTCCAAATTTCATCTTCAACCAAACAGGCTTCTTATTGTTCTACTCATAAGACTTGTGCCACCTACATAAATTCTGAACACATTGGCATTGGCAGACTTTTTCCTAAACTACTTTGATAGCATACCTTATTTTATGGCCAAAAATAATGTTTCTACAAAAATCAAAACGGTAAAAATTAAAAATTAGTTCATTCATAAAAAAACCTATAAGAACTACAAAAAAATTAATGCAACAAAAATAATATTACAATTAGTAAAATCTACTACATAAATTAAAAAATATAGTACCTTAAACTCTCTCCAATAAAAATCATTTGTTTCCTTCTTTGTATTGTCTCTCCTACATTCTCTTAGTAATAAATTTAGAAATGACATCACCATGTGGTACAAACATAAAAACACAAAGCATTGAATGTTAATAAAGATTTGTATAATTTTACAATACAAAAATGTGCATGTAAATTTTTTTATTTTTATTTTTCACTTTCTTGACATAGATTCTTTTACTTGTCAAACAACACATAAATGCAAACCCAGTGTGAAGAGCCACTATCACTTGTAGATATAGGAGCAAAAATAGTTAAACTGGATGTTGCTATAGTATGTGCAATAGTAGCTAGAGTAGTACTTGTGGAAGGAGGCACAGAAGCTATAATAGGAGCAGTAGTAGTAGGGGAAACAGTGTTGTTTTGTACAATAACTGATGAAGATGAAGTAGATGCTACTGTAGACTCAGCCTGAGATGTAGGCGTACAACTACTTCCCTAACGAATGGATGAACGATTTCTCTAAGAAATATCTATAAAAAATATGACCTCAACACAAACAATACAAATTCATAATATATAACTGTCAAGCATTTGCAACAAGAAAAAAATAAAATCTTAAATAAATACATCCTACTTGTTGTCCTTGCAATGCGAAATAAAAAAAAATTAGTTTACACATCACATTATATTGAGGTTGGCATTAACAATGGAGGAAGTTATTATTATAATAATAACTTCCCAAACTATTTATAAATAATAATATCCTTTTCTGAATATCTCTTATTTTTTTATTAAAACCATAATCATAATATATATTATTTACAATACTATGTTAATAATAATAACAGTAATCATTTAATCCCACTAGGATATTATTATTAACAATAAGAGGAGATATATCCTCATTAGACATAGCACAGTCAAACAATTGTTGAAAAACAGAGTAATCTACTTGGAATATGTGAGATCCAAGAAGAATTTGGCAAATCCTCTCACTAAAGGATTGACAAGGAAAGTTGTTCTTGATTTGTCGAGGAGGATGGAGCTTAAGCCCATGGATTGAAGCAGCATGGTGAGCCAAGTCCTCTCTGTGCACTACCTTCACATTTCCTATCCATATGACATGCAGTAGTACTTGATGAAGCAAGGGGCATGGTTTTGGGCCGTTCATATTTCAGATTTTCTTATTTTTGTGTCAATACAAATCCCCAAACTTTTCCATAAAGTGCATGGGCATGCTTATGCTTAAGCACGTCCGTGCTTACATCGGAAAACACCTTTTTAAGCCCAAAGTTAGGATTTTGAGGGGGATACTTGGCCAGATCTTCTGGGAATGGCGGCTGGTCTTCTTCCTCTTCACTCATCTTGGACTGGAGGCGAATCTGAGGTGCTAGGGCATGGAGTGGAGTGGAACTTAGTCACAGGAACCTCCTCAGAGCATGATTGGAGAAATTTGAGAAGCAAAAAGGAGTCCATGAATTCTTACTTGTTTGTTTTCTTATCTTTTCCATGTTGAGTGTACCCACAAGGGGCTAACCGTTCTCCAATGCCCTGAATCTATGAACCTTGAGATTATGTGTATTTGGCTTACTCTTTTGCATTGACTATAGAATCTTATTGTTTGTTCCTATGTTAAACCTTCTGTTTCTTAAGTTGATATGCATGATTTGACCGTTGTATGTGTTGAAAAATAGTAACAATTATTATTAACAATAAAACACTAGGATATTATTATTGCATAGGTAATGTTTAACATCTTTATTGTTAATAATTACATTAACTAATAATATTTGTCACCATTTGATTATTATCATCAATGATAATAATAACAATTATTATCCGCTTGTGTATAATAAATCTATCTTGGCCTTGTCATTATTATATTATTATTGTTGTTGTTATAATAATAATAATAATAATAATAATAATAATAATAATATTATTATTATTATTATTATAACAACAACAATAATAATAGTAAAAATAGTAAAAATAATAATAACAATAATAATTTTCTTACGAGTTGCTACAGTAATTCAGATATGGAAGCATTAATAATAACAATAATAAGTGTTGGTGTGATCGCCATCCTTTAATAATATATTAATTATAATAACAGATCAAGATATAATGAATTATTATTATTATTGTTATTATAATAATTTTGTATATTAATTGTTACGCGAATAATAATATTGTTATTTTTATAATAATAATAATATTATTAATAATATTGAGGACTTTTAATAGTAATAATTATTATTTATTTTAGCTGATTTTTTATTATTATAACAAGAATAAGTGGGGTACTCCACAATAATAATTATTGCTGTAGTAGGTGCAATAGTAGCTAGAGTAGTACTTGTGGGAGGAGGCACAGAAATTATAATAGAAATAATAGTAAATAGCATAAACATAGGAGCAGCAGTAGTAAGGGAAACAGTGTTGTTTTGTACAATAGCTGATGAAGATGAAGTAGATGCTACTATAGACTCAGCCTGAGATGTAGGCATACAACTACTTCCCCAACGAATGGATGAACGATTTCTCTAAGAAATATCTATAAAAAATATGACCTCAAAACAAACAATACAAATCCATAATATATAACTGTCAAGCATTTGCAACAAGAAAAAAATAAAATCTTAAATAAATACATCCTACTTGTTGTCCTTGAAATGCGAAATAAAAAAAAAATTAGTTTACACATCACATTATATTTTGCTATTCATCTTCATCATAAAAGACATCTACTTCATCTTCATCATCTTCTTCGCTCTATTCTCCTTCTTGACATACCTCTTCTTCAATATCCATACCATCAATTTCAGTGAATGCACTGCCAAAAGAATTTAGAGATACTTTTTCCTCATGATTTTTAATTTCATGTACTTGTACTTCATTTTCCTGACAAGCATTACAAATTGATGATACATGTGATCCAGCTACCTCCACAATAGATCTAGCCTTAATTGCACAATTCACCAACCAGTCATTACAAGATCTCCTTAATGAAGGATATGGTAAATAAAAAAACTTGTGCAACTTGAGATACAAGAAGAAATGACACGTATTTTTTAAATGCTTTATTCTTATGAACATCAATGAGCTTATATTGTGGGTGAATCATGGTACTAATTCATACTGTTGGATCAAACTATTTGCATTTAAATAATATGACCTCTTTAATTGGCCATCCTTCTTACTCCAATTTCACCACTTTAACTAAATTCCCAAAATAATTGAGTTCACTAGCACATAAATTGGATCTCTTAATGCATGCTACACTATTCATTGTCCTCTTATAAGATCCATGGGTTTTGTATGGAATTCGTAGCTATTTACATAATAACCATTGTATGTTTAACCTTATGAATTTGTTGGGTCGCGAGATATTTTAACCATTCATTCATGATCCTTGTACTAGGATGATGTGCCTGTGTATCATATAAAAACATAAACATGGCAAGTTATTAATAGACAATATAAATTTGATATGCTTTTAATGTGATTAGTTTAGTACACTCACATAATTATTAAACCACAAATCAAATTCTATTTCCAATAGATGGTCAATTTCATCATCTTTAATATTAGGTTGATTTTCCCTTATCCATTCTTCATACAGTCTGTATTGAAGAAAAGAAACTAGATTAAATATGTGAATTATTAGGATTAGTTGTAAATGAAGCAGTACAACATATTATTATTACTTGATGTGTGGTTGAACTTCATCACATTTTAATCAAACATATATCTGAGCAGCATGGTATTCCTTTTCAACTAAACTTCATGTTTTTTGGTTACCCAAATGGCTACCAAATGGTTTAAAAATTGAAAGCATTTTTGGATATACCTGCATATCAAAGTTAATATTGTCATCATTCCTTCCCACTTTTCGATGTCTTGTATGAATATGTCGCTTGAGGTAATGTGCACAAAATGATGATATTTCTTCTACGAGGTATGCATTACAAATTGATCCTTCATCATGAGCTTTATTTTTCACATTGTTATTCAATCTATGCAGGTATTGTATTTTATCATGCTTAATATTATATATGACCATACTAAAATGCTTTTAAATTTAATAGGAATTCCCAAAAAAAAAAAAAAATCATATTTATACCTTTCAAAGAGATACATCCATTCATATTATACCGGTCCAACAATTCGTGCTTCATATGCTAAGTGAGCTGGGAGATGTTTCATGCAATCAAAGAAGATTGGAGGAAATATTCTCTTGAGCTTACACAAAATAATTGGGATTTCCCATTCCAATCTTTGTGAATCCTCATCTTAAATGACTCTAGCATTGAAATCTTTTTTTTTTAAAAGCTCAACTCTATCAATGCTTGTCATACATTTGGTGGAAGTAGCTCTCGAAATAAAATGGGTATCAATCGCTGCATGAAAACATGACAATCATGGCTTTTTTCATGCCAAACAATATTAGTTTACAATGGTCCACATTTCTACCGATAATTGAGATATACCCATCTGGAAATTTAAGCTCCCTCAACCAATTGCATAATTTTTCTTTTTTTTTGTTTCCTATTGAGAATGTAACATGCCTTTTGAAACCTCTTTGTTTTCACATCCATATATAACTCAAGCCTACTGCGAAATTTCTTCAAATCTTTTCTAGATTTTGCATTGTCTTTTGACTTGCCAGACACATTCATCACTGCGTTAAAAATATTATCAAAGAAGTTCTTCTTAATGTGCATTACATCCAAATTGTGTCTAATGTGGGTTGCCTTCCAATAAGGCAAATCGCAAACTATGCTTCTGTCCTTCCACCCACATTTGTTATAATGCTTTCTAATGGCAGAATTATTTTGACTCCATTTATTTTTGTGACCTTTTGAAGCTCACATCTCTCAATTTGTTCAAGTATTCCAAGTCAAGTTTCACTTGAACTGTAGATTTCTTTACTAATTTTTTTCTTCAATAACAACTTCTTATTCCTTCTGTAAGAATGATTTGGAAGTAAAAACTTACAATGATTATCAAACCATGATGTCTTTGCACCTTTTGTCAGAGTGAAAGCATCTAAATCTTCCATGCAATATGGGCATGCTAGTTTTCCCGCCGTAGTCTAGCCAAACAACATTGACTAAGATGGGAAACCACTAATTTTTCACATCAATGAAGCTTTCATCCTAAAATTTTGTTTGCTTGTGACACCTTATTTTATGGCCAAAAATAATGTTTCTATAAAAATCAAAACAGTAAAAATTAAAAATTAGTTCATTCATAAAAAAACATAAGAATATTGTATAGCTACTATATAAATGATTATTGTAGTTATAACTATCATTAACTATAATAATAACAAAAAATATATTTTGTTATAATTTATTATAATAACAATATCCCACGTGTATAACTAATAAATGTTATTCAATATTTACTTATTAACTACCTCAATTATCGACATTCTAAAAAGAAAACATAGGTTAGGATTTTGATTCAAAATTGATAAATAAAGGACATTTCTAAACCAAAAGATAGGATTGGGGTTTTTATTCAAAAAAAATAGTAGCTATTTTGAAAAGAAAACACATGATTAGATTTTTTATTCAAATATATTAGGGCTTCCAAAAACAAAAAAAAAAAAAACACAGAATTAGGGTTTTGATTGAAAAAATCGAGACATTACGGAAAGAAAATATACAATTATAGTTTTTTATTCTAAAAATTAGACATTCCCAAAACAAAACATAGGATTAGAGTTTTGATTCAGAAATAGCAAATCTTCCCAAAAGAAAACATATGATTAGGGCTTTAATTAAAAAATGTTAGCGATTGCGAAAAGAAAAATGTAGGACGTGATTAGTTTAGTACACTCACATAATTACTAAACCACAAATCAAATTCTATTTCCAATAGATGGTCAATTTCATCATCTTTAATATTAGGTTGATTTTCCCTTATCCATTCTTCATACAGTCTGTATTGAAGAAAAGAAACTAGATTAAATATGTGAATTATTAGGATTAGTTGTAAATGAAGTAGTACAACATATTATTATTACTTGATGTGTGGTTGAACTTCATCACATTTTAATAAAACATATATCTGAGCAGCATGGTATTCCTTTTCAACTAAACGTCATGTTTTTTTGTTACCCAAATGTCTACCAAATGGTTTAAAAATTGAAAGCATTTTTGGATATACCTGCATATCAAAGTTAATATATATTGTCATCATTCCTTCCCACTCTTCGATGTCTTGTATGAATATGTCACTCGAGGTAATGTGCACAAAATGATGATATTTCTTCTACGAGGTATGCATTACAAATTGATCCTTCATCATGAGCTTTATTTTTCACATTGTTATTCAATATATGCAGGTATTGTATTTTATCATGCTTAATATTATATATGACCATACTAAAATGCTTTTAAATTAAATAGGAATTCCCAAAAAAAAAAATCATATTTATACCTTTCAAAGAGATAAATCCATTTATATTACACCGGTCCAACAATTCGTGCTTCATATGCTAAGTGAGCTGGGAGATGTTTCATGCAATCAAAGAAGATTGGAGGAAATATTCTCTTGAGCTTACACAAAATAATTGGGATTTCACATTCCAATCTTTGTGAATCCTCATCTTAAATGACTCTAGCATTGAAATCTTTTTTTTTTTTAAAGCTCAACTCTATCAATGCATGCCATACATTTGGTGGAAGTAGCTCTCGAAATAAAATGGGTATCAATCGCTGCATGAAAACATGACAATCATGGCTTTTTTCATGCCAAACAATATTAGTTTACAATGGTCCACATTTCTACCGATAATTGAGATATACCCATCTGGAAATTTAAGCTCCCTCAACCAATTGCATAATTTTTCTTTTTTTTTGTTTCCTATTGAGAATGTAACATGCCTTTTGAAACCTCTTTGTTTTCACATCCATATATAACTCAAGCCTACTGCGAAATTTCTTCAAATCTTTTCTAGATTTTGCATTGTCTTTTGACTTGCCAGACACATTCATCACTGCGTTAAAAATATTATCAAAGAAGTTCTTCTTAATGTGAATTACATCCAAATTGTGTCTAATGTGGGTTGCCTTCCAATAAGGCAAATCGCAAACTATGCTTCTGTCCTTCCACCCACATTTGTTATAATGCTTTCTAATGGCAGAATTATTTTGACTCCATTTATTTTTGTGACCTTTTGAAGCTCACATCTCTCAATTTGTTCAAGTATTCCAAGTCAAGTTTCACTTGAACTGTAGATTTCTTTACTAATTTTTTTCTTCAATAACAACTTCTTATTCCTTCTGTAAGAATGATTTGGAAGTAAAAACTTACAATGATTATCAAACCATGATGTCTTTGCACCTTTTGTCAGAGTGAAAGCATCTAAATCTTCCATGCAATATGGGCATGCTAGTTTTACCGTTGTAGTCTAGCCAAACAACATTGACTAAGATGGGAAACCACTAATTTTTCACATCAATGAAGCTTTCATCCTAAAATTTTGTTTGCTTGTGACACCTTATTTTATGGCCAAAAATAATGTTTCTATAAAAATCAAAACAGTAAAAATTAAAAATTAGTTCATTCATAAAAAAACATAAGAATATTGTATAGCTACTATATAAATGATTATTGTAGTTATAACTATCATTAACTATAATAATAACAAAAAATATATTTTGTTATAATTTATTATAATAACAATATCCCACGTGTATAACTAATAAATGTTATTCAATATTTACTTATTAACTACCTCAATTATCGACATTCTAAAAAGAAAACATAGGTTAGGATTTTGATTCAAAATTGATAAATAAAGGACATTTCTAAACCAAAAGTTAGGATTAGGGTTTTTATTCAAAAAAATAGTAGCTATTTTGAAAAGAAAACACATGATTAGATTTTTTATTCAAATATATTAGGGGTTCCAAAAACAAAAAAAAACATAGGATTAGGGTTTTGATTGAAAAAATTGAGACATTACGGAAAGAAAATATACAATTATAGTTTTTGATTCTAAAAAAGTAGACATTCCCAAAACAAAACATAGGATTATAGTTTTGATTCAGAAATAGCAAATCTTCCCAAAAGAAAACATATGATTAGGGCTTTAATTAAAAAATGTTAGCGATTGCGAAAAGAAAAAAATAGGATTAGTGTCTTGATTGAAAATATGAGACATTACTATAAAAAAATATTGGATTATTGTTTTGATTAAAAAAATAGCATATATTAAAAAAAAACATAAGATTAGTGTTATGATTAAAAGATAGGAGGCATTTCACAAAAAAAAAAAAAAAAAAAATCTAAAGATTACACTATTTATTAAAAAAATATGAGACATTCCTAAAGAAAAACATAGGATTAGAGGTTTGATTCAAAACTGAAATGTTTTTAATCTAAACCCTAATCTTGAATGTTTAGAAAATAAAAACATCTATTATTTTTTTTAATGTAAATAGTTAATGAAAAATATTATTAGGGGTTTGATTCAAAACTAAAAAATATCGTAGAATTAGGGGTTTGATTCAAAACTGAACTATTTTTTTCGGAATGCCTCACGGACAAATATTAATTATGATGAATAAAAAAAAATGATGACAATAATAATGTTTACTAATTATTAAATAAATATGAAAACTGAACTATTTTTTATAATAACAATAATATTATTAATAATATTGAGGACTTTTAATAGTAATAATTATTATTAGTTTTAGCTGATTTTTTATTATTATAACCCGAATAAGTGGGGTACCCACAATAATAATTATAATAATAATTATTATAATTATTTTTATTATAATATTATTATTATAATAATAACAATAATATTATTTTTTAATCATCATCATCAGACAGTGGATGTATCAAAGGAGAACAAGAGGATTAATTAATCGAACATTTATAGCTGGGGTAAATTCATTTGTGGAGTTTGCTAAGGCTCACCTGAATTGTCTTGATCGCCATTTGATGAGAAGTCCATGCAAATCGAAGAAATGTCAAAATCAAAATTTTTTAGATGAGAATACTGTTACGGCACATATTGCTAAGTATGGATTTGTGGAAAATTATGAAACTTGGATCCATCATAGTGAAAGTGATGGTGGTGTTATATTTAGAGGACGTGGTGGGAGAGATGTTTAAGTATTATGTTGGGGATGAGAATATGTCTGCATTTTGGACAATGATTCATGATGTTGCAGGGCCTTTATTTCAACCACATCATATTCAAGACAACCTGACCCCAGTAGTTCAACATATTTATGATATGTTAAGCGAAGAACAACAAGAGTTATGTGCATATAATGCTACTGCTAAGCATATGAGATGTCATTTTGAGCATGAAATGGAAAACGATGGTGTAATGGGCATTACTCAGATTTTCCTACATGGAAACACTTTTATAATAGGCACACGTCATTTGGATAAAATTGTAGGGATGTCAGATTGGGTTTATGCACAAATGGGTTCCAACCATTCAGCCAATCTGGTCAACAATTCTCATCATGGCCATTGATAGTCACACCATACAATTTACCACCTTGGATGTGCATGAAAGATAAGTTTCTACAACCTTTGATAGCGAAGCTGAAAGATTTGTGGAAGATTGGATTGGAGACTTATGTACCCGCCAGATACTTGATAAAGAATAATTCTTATGATATCAATAATATTATTATTTATAACAACATATTTATATCAAAACATGCAAGCAAACCTGACATGCACTCATCATCCACTTATTATGCTTGTTATTAATTATATTATTAATAATTGTAATTAAGAGAAAACATAGGATAATGATAATATTATTATAAAAATAACTAGTTATTATTGTAATAATAATTGTATAGCTCATCATTATAATAGACTATAAAATGTAATATTATATTGTTAGTAATAAACATTATTACCTCAATACTATTCATGTGGTATAATTTTTTAAAATATTATTATCAATAATTGTAATAATAATTTAAAAAATTATTATCAATGTTATTTTTATTATTATTATAAATAATGATAAACCTAGCAACATTACCCCATCCAGAGAAGAATAATAAGTTAATGTAATAATAATAATAATAATAATAATAATAATAATAATAATAATAATAATAATAATAATAATAATAATAATAAATTATTATTATTATTATTTCCTTGAATAATAATTTTATATGAAATATAAAATTGTTATTATTAAATAATAATAACAATTATCATCCGTTGGATAATAATTATTATTATCAAAATTTAAAAAATATGTGGTATTTTGTTATTAAAGGTTGCCATTAACAATAGATAATAATTGTTTAAATTATTATTAATAATTTAACATAATAATTTAACATAATTTAAAAGAATGTTTATAATAATGTTTATTTAATAATAAATATTGTCACCTGTCTCCAACATTTATGATTGAATAACATAAATGTATTATTTAAATTACTAGTATAATAGTATTATATAATATAGATAATAATTATTATATAATTGTTCACTGGAGGATACAAGATTTAGGACACAAGCCTGCACTTCATACTAGAGACCCGTTATCACCAAGCATTCATCTAGTGCGACTTGAATGGTTGGAACCCATTTAATAATTGTTAATATTATTAATAATTATTATTATAATATATGTTATTTTCACACTGTTGCCCCGCAATAGCAAGTAAGAGTTTTAACATTTTCGTTTGATCGTACAACATTGTCTAATGCATAGCGGTTATCGTATGTGAACTCCTGCAAGGCAGGTATTGTATCTGCAACAAAACCACCACGTTCACAATTTTGAAGTCATGATGCGAGCTCAAAGCACACTGAATGAAGAGATTAAACAACAATTATAATAATTTATAACAATGATTTTGTAATATTATATAACACATGATAATTTTTTTTATCCATTGATAGATTTATTATACACAAGCGGATAATAATAATTATTATTATAATTATTTGTAATAACAATATTGTTATTATAATATTGTTATTTTTATGCAATAACAATAATATTAATATAATAATATTGTTATTATATTAAACTATAATATTTCTTTGTATTGTTATAATTAACTCATGTTGATGATGATGATAACTATGTTATAATAACAATAATATGATGATTAAGTATTAATAGTTATTATGATATTGATAATAAATAATTATTATGCACAACAATATAATAATTATTAACGAATAATTATAATAATTGTTAATATTATTATTAATAATTATAATAACAATATAATACTATATTATCAATAGTATGATAATATATGTGATAATACCCATCAATATTGTTATTGTGTAAACACTAGGATATTATCAATAACAATTTATTATGATAAATTGTATTATTATTAATAATATTATTATTCAGCAATTATAATATTATTATTTTATCATTAATATTGTTAATAATAACAATATAATAAAATATTATTATTAAAATAATTATTATCCAATGCTAATAATATTTTATAAGCATTAATTGACAATAATTATTAGTAATAACTATTCATGTGGTATAATTGAAACTACCAATTTGTAAACAAAATTATTACAATAATATTATTAACTACTAAATAATTATTATTACAAATAATAACAAGCATAATAATTGCTGGTGTTATCGCTATCCTTTAATAATATATTAATGATAATAACAGATCAAGATATAATGAATTATTATTGTGATTTCTATATTATTATATAGAAATAATACATATTATTGATATTAGTAACTCTTATTAATATACACGATAATATAATTGTTTAAATTATTATTAATAATTATAGTAATGATAACTATAATAATATTATAATAATAATTATTATTATTATTATAATTATATTAATAAATGTGCGAACATTTATGGTGATAATAATTATTTATCACCATGTGTGTGATAAATTATGATTAAAGGAGAGTTACTAGCTCAAATATGAATTACACTAACATTATTAATAATAACGTTGCAATAGGCTGATTATTATTGTTATTTTGATTAAATAATTATTAACAATATAATAATTGTTATAATAATCATGAATATTATCATTAGTTTTATATATATTTAAATATAATAGGTAAATAATATATTATAATTCAATCTTAGTGCACAGGCACTAAGATTATTAATAATAATTATTCAGGTTATAAGGACATTATTTTATTAGACATATCTAAAAAATAACAAAAAAAAAAACAATATTCATTTTGTACGAAACTTATCCATGTAAACAAATAATTATAATAACACATGTCATCTAAAATAATGTTTTTCACTATAACAAGTAAGAAACCATGAATATATAATCCTTAGAAACCAAAAACCTAAAATTTTTTTCAATTAAGGAGGACAAAGAAATCCAACTATTGATTTTTTGAGTATTGTATTTATTGGGTTATAATTACCACCATTATAATATTAAGGGAAAGAATTATCGGCTGGATCGTTTGGAGGAGCGCACCGAACGCATCGAACAAGCGCTGGGGCGATTCGATGATGTGCTGGGAAGCTTCGAGGAGGAAGCAGCACCCTCGCGACCTGTATGTGTTAGGTTAGCGGACCAACACATGCAGCATGTGGAGACGAGGAGTTTGGTGGAGGTGCTCATTACAAAGGTCCAGGAGCTCACGGAGGAGCTCAACGCACTGAAGGAGGCTGGAATACCCAGTGGGACGACTGGGCGGGGTACGACGGTAAAGTTCCCTGAACCTTCATCTTTCAATGGCGTTCGCGATGCCAAGGAACTGGAGAATTTCCTATGGGATATGGACCAATATCTCATAGCGGCCAAGATCCCGAAACGGGAGCAAGTACCCTTGGTGGGGATGTACTTGTCTGGGGATGCCAAGCTATGGTGGCGGAGCCGCCAAGTCGATGATGCACGAGCGGGACGGGAGAACCTCAGTTCCTGGGAGGAGCTGAAGAAGGAGCTGCGGGACCAGTTTCTTCCTGGCGATGCAAGTTGGGCTGCCAGGGTTGCCTTGAGCCGGCTGAGGCATACAGGCACCGTTCGGGAGTATGTGAGGGAGTTCACAGCTCTTATGCTCGACATCACCGGCATGTCCGAGGAGGACAAACTGTTCAACTTCACGAGGGGGTTGCAACAGTGGGCTCAGGAGGAGCTACGTCGGCGAGGTGCGAAGGACCTACCGACAGCCATCGCGCACGCTGAAGCGTTGGTGGACTACCGGGTTACTCCTGTATCAAGTCGGGACAAGGAGAAGGCCCGATTGAAGGAGGGGAAGCCGAAGGAGGGGAGGGACCTCTCGCGCGAGCGCCGGGATGGTAAGTCTCGCGACACAGCAAGACCTCGTGATTCTAGCGTCGAGTCCAGGAAAGGAGGCTCGGCCAGACCGGGGGGGTGCTTCATCTGCGACGGACCGCATCGGGCAAGGGAGTGTCCGAAGAGGGAGAACGTGGCGGCGCTGATCACTATGGAGGATAGTGAGGAGGAGCAGCCGGCTAGACTTTCCCCTCTGCAACTACGGTGAGATGGTTGTGGCGGTGCCCCGGGGTGAAGACTCGGTTTGCTTGATGCTAGGCAGGGGGCCGAAGAGGCATCAAGACGCGGAGGAGGATCGAGTTTTGTCTGTACAAAAGGGATGTCGGTGCATTTTCTTTTGTTGTATTTTGGCATTATGTAAAGAGCTATGAGGCAGTCACCTCTTTGTTGTATATGTTCGTGCTAGGACAAGAGGGTAGAGTCCCTTTATGTAAACACAACATCTGTTGGTGTTAGGGCAATAGGGTAGAGTCCCTTTGTGGAAGCACAACATCTGTTGGTGTTAGCTTAAGAGGGTAGAGTCCCTTTGTGGAAGCACAACATTTGTAACAGTCAGGTCTTGTGAGGCAGGAGCCAGAGACGTGTCGCTTGGCCAAGGTAGGGCAGAAGCGAGCGCAGGTGGTTTGGCCAAGAGCAAGTGGTAAAACCTCGCTGTTATACCTCGGAGGAGAAGAGGCCGTCGGTGCGGTCTAAGACAACGAAGACAGTGCGGAGGCTGGTGGACTGCAATAGCATTGGCATAGGATGGAGGAGGCCCTATGTCAAGTCGCCAAAATGCGGAAATCATCCGGAGGTGATTTCCAAGGGTCTTGATGGTGACCCGAGTCTCGGGTGTGGGACTCAACTTCGGTGCTCGGTGGACTGAAGGAAGTCATTCGGTGGTGACTTCAAGGAATCCTATGGTGGATTCGAGTCTCGAGTGTAGAGACTCAACTTCAGTGCTCGGTGTACTGAAGCGTGTCATCCGGATATGATGGCATGAGCATGTTCCAGGAGGGAACGTGGAGCTCAACTTTGGCGCGAGGAGTGCGTGGAGAAGCTGAAGCTCAAGGAATTCGGACAGCTACTACTTTGGCCATGTGGAGTTACCGTGGGACTTAGCCTCGGTCCGACGAGGGCGTCGGACTTTTTCAGTGGGGGAGGTTTGTCACGGGATTTTGTCACGTGCCCGGTAAGGTCGGCGCCTTACCGAGGGGAGATGGCCGAAGAGGCCAAGTTAGGCCAATATCCAAGTCCAAAGCAAGTGATGTCCGTGCAATCATCCGAGCGGTGTGTGGGAGTCGCACATGATCGAGGATCCTAGCCGGGAGTGCCTGATCAGCAGCGCGCATGGAGTGATGCGCGTGGCCGAGGACCTTGACCGAGGGTGATTGATCGAGAGTAGGCCGAGGGGGCCGAAGATTGGCTAAGTATGGGCCAATCAGCCAGTCAAGCATAAGTACCGACATGTACGGTCGGCCGCTTGATCAGGTGGGCGTGAGAGGGCTCTCGCCCAGCCATGAGCCAAGGCAACATATCAATATGCAGCACTTACCGAGGGGCATGCGCGCGGCAGGGCCGGGGGCTCTCGGTAAGACCGAGTGACGGAAGCGCTGAGCACACGCTGAGCAAAGGGCTGACGCTAGCAACCCGACAGGGCAGCTCGGGCAGGGCACCTGGCAGCTCGGGTAGGTCGGGCAGGGCATTGGGCAGCTCGGGCAGGACAGCGCATAACAAGTCACATGGGCCGAGTTAAGGCACCTGTACGGACACGGGTGTCGCTATCAGCTGAGGTGTTCGGCTGGAGTAAGGGCTCATCCGGAGAAGGCTATCTCTGGGCTCGGTTTGGCTATAAAAAGGGGATGAAGATCAAGTATTGAGGGCAACCAAAAAGAGATCCGGGTCTTATCTTTGGCATCCGAGGTTATCTTAATACCTTGGGCTCTTGATCATCTAGGGGCTGTGGCCTTGGGAGAGACGGACTTCTCCTTAGGGACTCTAGATCCGGTGATCCTTGGTGGGTCATTGGGGCATCCTCTTGGTCCTTAGTCTTAGGGAGGGTAAGGCTTTGGGCTACCTTCATCCGAACGGAGTAGGGTGAAGGGCTTGGCCGGTGTTGTCGAGGCTTGTGGTGTAACCTTGACTTCTTTCAAGAGAGTTTAAGTTTTTCTCTCTCACCTCCGGGTTCTCTTTCTTGTTTTCCTTGTCTTGTGGGTGTGGTTGCTTGTATCTTGCTTGCAGGCGCGCTAAGGTGTGATTCTTGGACTTAAAAAAAGTTAACCAGGATAATCTCATGCACTAGCACGTAGTAAATATGCCATTATCTCTCACATTGTGAATTTAATAAAAATATCAAACAATGGATAGAATTATTATTCTTTGAAGCTGCGAAATATCATTGGATTGTAAGACTAGTGGATGGAGAATCAGATATGTTAAATTACCACATTATACTCCTATTTCTAGACTTGTGGGTGTGTGCCAACATCCAATGTGCTCAATTGATTCTATAACTTGGAGGGGCACAAAGGCAGTCACACCCATGAAGTCTAACACGTGTAACATTAAGGAGCTTCATTAATACGGAGAAAGGATGAAACGACATGATACTTCTATTGGTTGTGTGCCCAACACAGCAACCTCAATGAAGAAAATAAAGTCAGCTGGGTATTGTTATTATTACAATAGTGTTTTTATAATTATTATACACAACAAATATTTGATAATGTCACATGCTATCAAAGTTAAATAATCATGAAATGTTATATTTATAATAACAACATTACCCCCTGTCAAAGCATTAATAATAACTATGGAAAAAAGGGGTCCTTATACATGTCATCTTCTATGTTTGTCATGGGAGATAACAACCTATGTTTTGGAAATAGTTATTTATGAATTTCTTTATTTTGTTGGTTTTTCTCATTTACAATTTGTTACAGCTGTTCCTAATCCAATCTTCACTTTTCTTGTAGGTTGGGTCTTGTTGCCATTCTTAAGGTAAATATGCTTGCATTAACATTCTTTTGTAGCTTTTATTAATGTTCTATTTGGTTGAGGATATCAAAACTTGCATTAACATTAATTGTTTTCTCCGGTATTTGAACTATAATTTTAGACTAGTTATGATCATACGGATATTCTCTTTGTTTATTACGAAGTTCTTACTAATTTATGAACTCTATTGAAATAGAGAAAGTTATGTTGTTATTTTTGTTCAAGTTAGTGGTTACTGGTCAAATGCTTTGTATGTCAACAAAAAGTCAAACAAGGGAATTAGTCATAATGTTACTTACTTTGCATGCAATCTCTCTAGCAATGACAAACATCAACAGATATTTTTAGAAATTATGAGGAATAGAAGCATTGATTTTCAATAAAAGAGGTTGTTGACCTATATTTTCTTTTAAGAATGACATAGCCTTAGTATGAGGAGGGGAGGTAATTGAAAGAGAATTGTTGTTGTTGTTGTTGTTGTTGTTGTTGTCATCACATTATCCTATCTATTCCATAACCGCTACACTAGATCAAAATTAATAGTTAGCTAGCATGAAAAAAGGTTGTATGGTTGTATGGATACATGGTTGGGTTTATGAGCTTTCCCTTGAAAAAACAAAGCAAGCATTCTACATGGTTTCAACCAAAAAAGCAATGCCTGTTAGATCAAGCAAAACAAAAAAAAGTAATAACTTTGAGGAAGCATGAAATTGAAATAGGAGCATATTGTGGTAATTTAACATATCTGATTCTCCATACACTAGTCTTACAATCCAATGATAGTTCGTAGCTTGAAAGAATAATAATTCTATCCATTGTTTGATATTTTTATTAAATTCACAGTGTGAGAGATAATGGCATATTTACTACGTGCTAGTGCATGAGATTATCCTGGTTAACTTCTTTCCCTTAATATTATAATGGTGGCAATTATAACCCAATAAATGCAATACTAAAAAAATCAATAGTTGGTTTTCTTTTTCCTGATTAATTGAAAAAATTTTTAAGTTTTTCGTTTCTAAGGATTATATATTCATGCTTTCTTACTTGTTATAGTGAAGAACATTATTTTAGATGACATGTGTTATTATAATTATTTGTTTAGATGGATAAGTTTCGTACAAAAAGAATATTGTTTTATTTGTTATTTTTTAGATATGCCTAATAAAATAATGTTCTTAACCCGAATAATTATTATTAATAATCCTAGTGCCTGCGCACTATGATTGAATTATAATTTATTATTTACCTATTATATTTAAATATATATAAATATAAATATATATATATATATATATATATATATATATATATATATATATATATATAAATAATTATATATATTTAAACAATAGGTTGGATATTATTATAACTAATGATTTATTATAATAATTATTATAAATAATTACTATTAAAGAAATATGAGTCTTAATATCTTATCATATATATTTATCACCCACAAAATTCTATATCATTAACAATAATAGTAATATATATTATTTCAACCACTGCGAAAGCATTTGCCGTGGATGTTCATAAGACCTGTGTCACCTATGTTTTGGGTGGCACAGGTCTTATGAATTAATATCATAATAACGAATTAATATTATTATTGAGATAAAAGATATAATTATATCTTTTATCTCAATAATTATTGTTTATATAATTATTAGCATATTCGTAATTACTATTTTATCAAGAATTATCATTATTATTATGATGTTACTATTGTTATTGTGTAAACAGTAGGATATTATTAATAAAAATTTATTATGATAAAACGTATTATTAATAATAATATTAAAAATATTATTATTATTCGCCAATTATAATATTATTGTTTTATCATTAATATTGTTAATAATAACAATATAATAAAAATAATATTGTTAAATAATAATAAATATTACTATTAAAGTCCTCAATATTATTAATAATATTATTGTTATTATAAAAATAACAATATTATTATTCGCATAACAATTAATATACAAAATTATTATAATAACAATAGTAATAATATTATTGATGGGTATTATCACATATATTATCATACTATTGATAATATAGTATTATATTGTTATTATAATTATTATTAATTGTTATTACAAATAATAATAATTATTATTATCCGCTTGTGTTTAATAAATCTATCAATGGTTAAAATAATTATTATCATGATAGATTATAAATAAGTGGGGATAATTATTATCCCCACTTATTTATCATTAAATAATAATAACAAATTATTTTTATTAATAATACCAGCACTATATAAATAATTATTATGTATTAATACTTATTATAATATATAATAATTATTAATTATTGTTATGACATATTGTTATTATCAAGGATATTAATAACTAATAATAATCATTAGTTATAATAATATTTTTATTATAATAATAATTATTATTATAACAATAATAATGACTTATAATAATAATAATAATAATAATAATAATAATAATAATAATAATAATAATAATAATAATAATAATAATAATAATAATATAATAATAATAATAATAATTCACTTATTCGGGTTATAATAATAAAAAATCAGCTAAAAATAATAATAATTATTACTATTACAAGTCCTCAATATTATTAATAATATTATTGTTATTATAAAAATAACAATATTATTATTCACGTAACAATTAATAATATATATTGATATGTTATTATTGTTATTACAATTCCTCAATATTATTAATAATATTATTTTTCACGTAACAATAATAATAATAATAATTCATTATATTTTGATCTGTTATTATCATTAATATATATTATTAAAGGATAGCAATAACACCAGCACTTATTATGCTTGTTATTATAACGTTAAAAATAAATAATGGAAGTAATAATAATAATTTCAAAATAATAATGTTGAAATTATTATAAGGTGATAATATTTATAGATGATCAATTAAACTTTCATTCTTATTATTGTATTTTAATATGAGTTATTAAAATAATCTTTGGATGTTATTTATAGCTTTTACAATTGATTTAGTGCATTTGTGATTTCTTCTTCTTTTCTAATTAAGAGTTGATTTTTATCTCAATTTATGCCACAAAGTCTTAGAAAACATTATTTGTTTTTAAATTTATTGATGTATTGAAAAACCTTTGGAGGAAAAAAAGATGAATCATAGAAGCATTCCCTCTCATTAATCTTATTTATTTAGATACCTAGTTTAATCAAATTGAGTTTTAATGGCCAATCATGTCAATGAATACTATTTGATTTCTTTGGTTTCATATTTATGGTCATATAATTTCTTTTTAACCAACAATAACTTGCCAAGATCATCAGCAAAGTCGCACAAATTCTTATCTTAGTTCGTTGTGATCTAATGAAATATTCAGTGTATCAATTCAACAAGAAACTCCTACTGATTGGGGAGCAAAAATATTCATTTATTTGAGCAAAAGAATTTAGAGAACTTTTTCCTCATGATTTAGTTTACACATCACATTATATTTTACTATTCATCTTCGTCATAAAAGACATCTACTTCATCTTCATCTTCTTCGCTCTATTCTCCTTCTTGACATATCTCTTCTTTAATATCCATACCATCAATTTCAGTGAATGCACTGTCAAAAGAATTTAGAGAACTTTTTCCTCATGATTTTTAATTTCATGTACTTGTACTTCATCTTCTTGACAAGCATTACAAATTGATGATACATGTGATTCAGCTACCTCCACAATAGATCTAGCCTTAATTGCACAAATCACTAACCAGTCATTACAAGATCTCCTTAATGAAGGATATGGCAAATAAAAAACTTGTGCAACTTATTATTATGGCCATTGATAAATAACAATATATTTTAATGTAATAGTAACCTAGTTATCAGTTATTGTATAACAACCATAATAACACAGGATAATCAATTATATTATTGCTCAATGAATAGGGTAATCATATAATAACCCAGGATAATTATATTATTAATGAATAATATAATATGTTGTCCATATTATATTATTAATTAGTTAACCATGTAATAAAATAATTATTGCACAATATCATTATAATAACCCATATATATTGTCAATGATAACAATTATTGATAATATTGTTATATATTATCAATAGTATGATAATTAATATTATGATAATATTAATAATAATTATTATTATTATTAAATATTGTTATAATATTCTTATAACAATATGCCCATTAAAAATAACATAATGATTATTTATCCCTAATTAACATTATGTTATGAAGGATATTTTGACCTCTCAGTAAAAAATAACACTGTGTAAACAGTAGGATATTATTAATAACAATTTTTTATGATAGATTGCATTATTAATAATAATATTATTATTCGCCAATTATAATATTATTATTTTATCTTTAATATTGTTAATAATAACAATTTAATAAAATAATAATATTATAATAATTATTATCCGGTGCTAATATTATTTTATTAGCATTAATTGACAATAATTATTCGTAATAACTATTCATGTGGTACAATTGAAACTACCAATTATTATAATAACACTTGAAGAATGACAATAACATTAATAATTATTATTAATGATAATATTATTATTTAGTGCAGTAAAAATAAAAAATATTATTATTAATATATAATAAATAACAATAATATTATTATGATAATATTTTTATTTTGTATATTATTATTATTGTCATGCTTATTATTTTTTTTGTTAACATTAATAATTGTTATTATTATCAATAATAATAACAATAAATAATATTATATTATTAATGATGACATTTTATTGTTAACAATAATAATAATAATAATAATAATAATAACAACAACAACAACAACAACAACAACAACAATGATAATATTTATTGTTTAATAATATTTTTATTATTTTTCATTAATAGACTTTAGATATTAATGTTAATTATTCCTTTAATAATATATATTAATGATAATATTATTATAATAATCATCATCAACTGATTATTATTCCTATGATATAATAATATTATTATACTTAATAATATATTATCGTGCCTATAGTGCCTATAGTCACTATAGGCATGATTGTCAAGGAATAATTGTTATTATTGTATTAAAGGATAATTAACACCGGCACTTGTTATTGTTATTATTTGTTAGTCAAGGATAATATTATTATAATAATAATTACAATCAATACAATAATAATAATAATTATTATTATTATTATTAATAAGTGAGACATTAAATGAGACATTATTTGTTATCTATAACAATAATCATCATAAGACAATAACAATATTGTTATTATTTTATTATCAATATCATTATAATAAATAATGTTATTATTGTTATTGTACTAACACGAGTTAATAATTATAAGACAATAATTATAATAATAACAATATTGTTATTATTATAATAATCCTCATCAACGATAATATTATTGATATTAATAATAATAATACTATTTATTTAGTATTATTGTTATAAATATTGGGTTACAGATAGCTCTGACATGGGTAAACAAAAGTGATAACATAATTATAACAACAATAATAAGTGTGGTGTTATTGTAATGAATAACACTTTTTCCTAGTGTTATTCATAATTATTATCTGGTTGATAATATACTGATAATATTATTATATTATAACATCGTAAATTGTATCATTAATATATTGTTAATAATTATATTTATAATTATTATAATAATTATAAATATAATTATTATAATAATTATAAATATAATTATTATTGTTATTATTGTGAGCCCCACCCCTTATTTTTAATCCTAGCCATTGATATTTTTTAATCCTAGCCTTTTATATTTTTTTGATCCTAGCCATTGATATTGTTTTTAGTTTCAAAACCCTAGCCACCTCTTCGCCTCCTCCGTTTTAGATCGCCGTTAGGAAAAGAGAAGACGTAGCCTCATCTTCCTCTCCGTCTTTGCTGGTGGTGTCGGCAGCGAGGATGGGAGAAGGATCTCGTCATCCAGTGTTGATTCAGTGTTATTGTTGAAGTAAGCATCTTGTTTTTCGGATTTTTGACCAAATTGTAGAATTGTTGTTTTTTTTTAAATCTTGATCTGTTATTGTCAGATGTTAGTGATGGATGGGTTAGGTTAGCTTCTTGTTTGAGGAGTTTGAGATCAATTTGATAGGTTTCAGATTTCGTTTTTGATAATGGTAGAAACCCCTCTTCGATTTTAGGTGTCTTAAAGGCAAAATTTTGAGTGTAAAATAAGAAACTTGTAGAGTTTGAATAAGTACCAGCCAAATTTCAGGATTTTTTTAGTTGTATCCTGTAAGATATAGCTTTTGAATGTAGGTGCCTCGGGTAGGATTTCTGTGCAAGCCTTTAAGCGTTTTTGATTTATTTCATCAGTTTTTTAGTCTGAATTAGACATTGAGTTATGTATAAAAGTTGTAGATTTTGATGTTATCTAATTACCTGCAAAATTTC
Organism: Dioscorea alata; assembly: GCA_020875875.1. Lineage (NCBI taxonomy): Eukaryota > Viridiplantae > Streptophyta > Magnoliopsida > Dioscoreales > Dioscoreaceae > Dioscorea > Dioscorea alata. The sequence continues at coordinate 13,013,110 of CM037026.1, forward strand.
ACATTTTATGCATCTGTAGTTTGTGAGATATAGCTCTATTAGTATAATTGTCTTGGATGATATTTCTGTGCAGAACTTGAAGAATTATGGCTATTTTTGATGATCATAGAAATTGAATTGGATGATATGAAAAATAGAAATATTGTTTATTATTAAGTTATCTGATTTTCTGTTAAATTTCATTTCTTTTGAAGTTGTATTTTGAGAGATATCCATGTTTGAAAGGGACACGTCTGAATTACAAGTCTGCAGAAATAGTTGGAGATTCAATTGAATGGTATGCATTGAGTAGTGTTCTAAACCATGTAAACTTTGGATATGTCATAGCCTTGGTTGTCTATTATCCTTAGAATTTATAATTTTGTGATTTGGGAAAGGACAGACAAACTTGTGGCTGATTTAGTACTCATGGGTCATGATAGAATTTTAGTATGACAATTTAGAGTGGTTAAATGCTATTATACCCTTCGAAATGATCAAATTTTTGGGACAGCAAAGTGATAGCCTACCCTATTGCATTTGTATTGTTCTTTCAATTTTTTTCTTGCTTGTGTTAAATAGGTTTTTGATAACCTTGAAAATTATTCACAAATTTAGGATATTTTGAGGAAATTGTTCGATTTGGGATTTGGAGTTTTTGGGCATTATTCAGGTAAGTACCTGCATATAAATGATACTATATGTATAAACTCGAAAAGTTTTTGGTTTTTCCTTATCTCTGAAAGTGCCAAAAGAAAAAACCAAGACATTATTATCATTATTATATATTATTACTGCTGCTTGAAGCTTTGAAGTTTAATATTATTCTGCTTATAATTTTTATTTTTATTTCTTAAATTATGTGTTATTGAAATTTACTGTGAGATATTTTGTCTTTTTAAACAAATGAACATATTTTTAGTGAAATTGGGATCATTTGAATCTTGATATTTCGACTTTGTCGAATATTTGATAAGAATTATTTTGACAGAGTACTCGTAGTCCCTAAATTAACTTTGCAATAACCCTGTCACTGGGGGTTAAACACTGACCGTGTCGACATGTTCTCTGATATAGAAACTGCAGTTTCACACCGTTCCGTCGGTGAAGAATAACGGCTTCTGATATTCTGGCTCGGGTCACCAAGGGTAAACAAATGAGCTCTGATATTCTGGCTCAGATCACCGAGGTTAAATATATGAATTCTGTTATTTTGTTTTGGCAATAGCTATTTGGGGGACCAATATGCTCAGTTTTTGACATTTGTGTTATTTGAAATAAATTTGATTTTTGATTTTTGATTTTTGTTTTTGATAAATTATTATTGTTTTGTAAATGATCCCTATATTTTTAGTGGGTTATTTACTGGGCTTTTGAACTCATTTTGTTGTTGATATATCATTTCAAATCAGGAGTAGAGTTGGGCGGCGCATATCCTAGCGGGGACCCGTGGGCAATTGTCTTTTAATTAGCAAGTATTAAGTTTTGTTTGTTGTGATCCTAGGTTTTATTTTAATAAGCTTGTATTGATTTTTTTTTTTTTTTTTTTTTTTTTTGTAAACCACTTAGTTTGTTTCTTTGTTCTGTTTTGGATCAGGTTTTGAGGCCTTGTATGTCTACTTGCTTTCGGCCTTGTAGGTGTATGGCCGTTTGTCGGCGTCCCGGGTCCATTGAGCCGGGTTCGGGGCGTGACAATTATACTAACAATAATAATCATATTGTCATTGTTATCTCATTAAGTCAATGATTATCATTGACTATAAATATTATCATAACATGATAATACTAACTCGGTCGGTTATTAACCAAGTTATTTTAGAAGAGTGTTTATAAAGGTTATTAATAAATGCTGTTATTATTATAATAATAACAGCATTTATTATTATACCCTTTAATTAGTATTAATGATAATAATAATAATAATTATTATTATTATAAATCATTATTATTGTTATAATAATTATTATTATAATAAAAATTATAACAATATCACATTATTGTTACGATAGGGTGTAACAATATATAATAAGACAATAATGATATTGTTATTATTTTATTATCAATATCATTATAATAAATAATGTTATTATTGTTATTATACTAACACGAGTTAATAATTATAATTAATAATAATAATAATAATAATTGTTTTAATAATAATAATAATAATAATAATAATAATAATAATGATGATGATGATGATGATGATGATGATGATGATGATGATAAGACAATAACGATATTGTTATTATTTTATTATCAATATCATTATAATAAATAATGTTATTATCATTATTCTACTAACACGAGTTAATAATTATAACTATTAATAATAATAATAATAATAATAATAATAATAATAATAATAATAATAATAATAATAATAATAATCATTAACTATTATTATTTGTCACACGCAATAATAATAATATTGTAATAATAATAATTATAATAATTATTATTATTATAACAACAATAATAATAATATAACAACAGTAACAATAATAATAACAATAATAATTTCTCATGTGTTGCTACAGTATTTGAGATATGGAAACATTAATAATATCAATAATAAGTGCTAATGTTATCGCCATCCTTAAATAATATGTATTAATGATAATAACAGACCAAGATATAATGAATTATTGTTATTATTGTGATTATAATAATTTTGTATATTAATTGTTCCACGAATAATAATATTTTTATTTTTATAATAACAATAATATTATTAATAATATTGAAGACTTTAATAGTAATAATAATAATTATTATTATTAGGTGACTTCATATATAATTATTATAATAAACTTCTCCTTCTTATTATTATTGTTATTATTTTTTTCTTAATACACTTGTTAATAACACCATTATTCAAGTATTGTAACAAGACCAAGATAGATCGGATCAAAGATATTGGACATTTAATAACTCGTATTATTGTAACAACATAATAATTATTTGTTGTTACAATATAATAATAATATATAACAACAATTTAATAATACCATTATTATATTAATAATAATAACCACTTGTATTATCACTCGTTTATTGATGTGTTATCAATATTGGTATAATAAGCAGAAGGATGTCCTGCTTCATATAGCTTAACAAACGGTCTTTCAGACTAAGCAGATTTGACAAACTAATAATATAATTTCCATTGTATCAATAATTATTGATATTATTATTATGTTATTCGTAATAACATAATAATAAACCAGGGTTATATTATTTGTTATTTCATTATGATAATATAATAATAATAATGATATAATTATTTCAACAAATATAACACCAGCTGGTGTTATTATATTGACGATAAGAACAACACTTATTACCATTATAATATTATTATCATAACTTAATAAATATTCACAATAATAACAATAATATTATTGTTATTATAAAAATAAAAATATTTTTATTCGTGCAACAATTAATATACAAAATTATTATAATCACAATAATAACAATAATTCATTATATCTTGGTCGCCATCACATCGGATCGTCGATCTATCTTGGCCTTGTTACAATACTTAAATAATGATGTTATTAACAAGTGTATAATAATAATACTAATATTATTAGTTGATGCCAATAGTAATAATATAATTATTATTAATATTATTGTTATTAACAATATCCGTAATTCATAATATTGTATAACGGATATTGTTATAATAACAGACCAAGATAATAAATATTATCTTGGATAATAAATATAACTTGTGTGAATATAATAATTATATTAATATTTCTCTAAATATAAGTGCATATTATTTCAACAAATATAACACAAGCTGGTGCTATTATATTGACGATAACACCAGCACTTATATAACACCAGATAGTAATATGCACTCATATTATTGTTATTATCATCCATATTATTTGTTGATATTAAGTGCATATTAACACGAGTTAATAATTCGTAATAACATAATAATAAACTACTTGTCCATATGATTCCAAGTAGTTTATTATCACCAGCTTGTGATAATAAGTGGTTATTATTATCATATGATGAATATTATCACCACATTTACCAATATTGGTAAATAACAATATAATTATTGATATAATACCATTTCTCGTGTTAATAATAATTATTATTGATACAATAATAATTACCATATGGTAAATGTTGATATTAAGTGCATAATAACACGAGTTAATAATTCGTAATAACATAATAATTATATTGTTATAATAAACTACTCATTATTATTACGCATATTAACACTTGTCCATATGATTCCCAATATTAATTATTATTGGTCTTGGCGTATATTTATGCCAATGTGCAACACCAGCTGGTGTTACAATATTAATTATTATTTGATAATAATTATCATTATTAGTCTTGTTATATCATAACATAATAATATTATCGTTATGATAACATTACTATTGTTATTATTGTAATTACGTATTTATAACTCGTATATTACTGTTAATATCATAACACCAGCACTTATTATTATGACGTTACTATCATTAATATTATAAAATAATATTATACTTAATAATATTATATTTAATAAAATTATCAACTGGATTATAATAATTATAATTATGGAAACAAATAATCATAATATTCTTATTATCATTGTACAATAACATAATTACGAATAATCAAACACTAATAATATTATTATCATCAATGACTTATATGTTATCACATTATAATTATTAATAATTAATAATAATAATAATAATATTCTTATTATTTATTTGTTATTATAATAATATTATATAACACTTATTATTTAATAATAATAATAATAATAATAATAGTAAAAATAATAATAACAATAATAATTTTCTTAGGCGTTGCTACAAAAATTCGGATATTGAAACATTAATAATAACAATAATAACTGCTGCTGTTATCGCCATCCTTTAATAATATATATTAATGATAATAACAGATCAAGATTTAATGAATTATTGTTATTATTGTTATTATAATAATTTTGTATATTAATTGTTACGCGAATAATAATATTGTTATTTATTTAATAACAATAATATTATTAATAATATTAAGGACTTTTAATACTAATAATAATAATTATTTTTATCTGATTTTTTATTATTATAACCCGAATAAGTGGGGTACCCACAATAATAATTATAATAATAATGATTATAATTATTGTTATTATAATAATAACAATGATATTATTTAAATATGGGTAACACTAAGATTATTTAATAATTATTATTAATATCAATGATAATAATAATTATTATTATCCGCTTGTGTATAATAAATCATCGATAATAATTATTATATTATTATTGTGTTAATAATAATTACGAAATGTGCATTGACAAATAAAAATTATAACATAATGATAATAATTATTATTATATAATATTGATAATAATTATAGTAAAAATAATAATAACAATAAATTTTGTATATTAATTATTAATAATACAATAATAATTATAATAATAATTATTATAATTAATGATTACAAAGAATAATAAAAATGATAATAACAGATCAAGATTATTTAATAATAATACTATTGTTATAAATTATCATGAATAGAAAAACAACTTTTTCTGGTGGTCTTTTGTTTTTGGCAACAGACTCTCCAAAGCTAAGCAGAGTAGTAACGCTGTTGGCAGTGACATCAGCAAGACATTGTTCCTTGAGATTGTTATCAACATCATCAAAGATTTCATCACAAATTTTTCTTTCCCCAGCAAATAGCAGTTTGACCTAGTTTAAGCATAATTAGATGACTGAAGATAACAATCACAAGCAAGAAGCTAACTACAATTGAAACTTACAGCAATTCGCATGAAATGAATCCAGTTCCCAATTTTTGCCTCCAGGTCCTCCCATTGCATCTTCTGAACATCATCTTTTTTTAATCTCTCCACACCAAGTTTCCGGAGGCTCTGTTCTAAGGCTGAAGCACGAAAATCCCTGAATACCAAACAATGAAACAAGCACACAAGTTGATCAAGCTCCACTTACCTTAAGACAAAAGAAGAAAAGAAAAATTTAGACAAGTGGGATATTATAAACTATAATATTATTAAGAAATTTTATAATTATAATAATAAATATGATAATAATTTATTATTGGATAAAAATTATGCAATAAATTATAATTATAAAAATAAAAATAATTATTTGTAATATTATTATTATTATTGTTAATATTGGATAATAAAAAATCATTAACTATTATTATTATT
>CM037026.1:13024321-13121821 GCA_020875875.1 Dioscorea alata
TTATTACTTTGACAAGCCCGTGCACTTGCGGGATACACGCAAGGGGTCGTGTTAGATGTCTTTGACGATGCAATCAGACTTCACTTGTTCCCATTTTCATTGAAAGAAAGAGCTAAGTAGTGGTTCTGGGATCTTCCTAGAGACTTTGGTGCAGTTCATTGAAGTGTTTTTAGCTTGTTATTTCCAACCAGGAAGAATGACCAGATTGTATAAGGAGATTACAGTTTATGCACAGTTAGATACTAAATCACTATTTGAGGCATCGGAGTGATTCAAAGACTTACTACGGAAATGCCCACATCACAACCTCCTTCAATGGATATAAGTTCAGATTTTCTATCAGGGCCTAAATCAAAATATCAGGCAGCTTATAAACTCAGTAGTGGGAGGATTACTTGGTAGTAAGACCCCAAAGACAACCAAGTAGTTGATATAAGAGAGCCATGAACAACTACAAGTGGAACTTGAGAGGCAAGTTAGTTGTGAAACCTACCGGGATAATTGAAGTTAGTGAAGTGATAGCACTAGCATCCCAGGTGGAAGCTTTGAGCAAAAAGATTGATAACTTGTCTACTTAGAAGTCGACTACAGTCATAGCGTGTGGCACGTGTGAGCAGGAACATGCCTCGATAGATTATTCCACTGTCGGAGCGGTGACCCGTCAAACAAGTGGATTTCATTGTAGGAGTGGTCCATGATCTACTCAGAAGTGACATTACCCCAATTTTTCTCAGGGAAATCAAGTGCAGCAGCAGAAGTCTTCACCAGCATTTCCCCTTGACCAGTAGAATGACAAGAGACCTGCATTGGAGGAAGTATTTACTTAGTTCATTCAAAACATGGATATTAAGTTTCAACAGTCTGAAAAATCGATTCCAGAGCATAGAGTCATCGATGAGAAACCAACATATTTCTCTTCAAAATTTAGAGAATAAGGTGGGGCAGATGGCTAAATTATTGTCCAAACATCCTCAAGAAAAGTTTGCCTATTAATACTAAAGACAATCCCCTTGAGCATCTCAAAACTATCATTCTTCGGACTGGTAAAGAGGTGGAGATGGGTAGTGAAAAGGTGATGGAGAAGGAAAAGTGACCAGAAATTGAGATTATTGAGAGTCCGACAAAGGAAAGCAAGGCTACTCCAAATGTTGAGAAGAGAATACCACCATCATTGAAGGAGTATGTTTACCATTGTTGGCTCCTTTTGTCTCACTCGGCCTTTGATTATGATTAGATCGGTTAAAAAGTAATAGATCACAAATCATATTCTAATTTTTATGACTTCAAGAGATTATGGGTTCATGACTTCCATTAGGGGCAAGCCATTTAATGTTAATTACTGTGGACATTGTCGCAGGAATCTCCGATTAAGAAAATAAGTGTGAACAAGGAAACATGTTATGATAATCAATTTCATTTATTTCAATAAATATAGACTCATTGAAAATACAAGGAATTTGAAATCATCTTGACTTTGTGAATTGGCTTGTGTTTGAACTTGTGTCTTGGACATTTTGCATTTTGGGTTTGATTTGTATCTTGAGTTTAATTTGAATTTGAAGTTATGACTTCCCTATGTTGACGAGTTATGAACTTGATTTTGACTTTCCATAAGCTCCAGCTTTTAGGTTTGTGAAGCTTCATTCAAGCCTTGACTTGTGAAACTCTTTGAGTCTTTGACTTTTGATTTCTTAAGACTACTAAATCCAATTGTCAATTTATATGGGTTTTTAAGCCTTGAGTCTTTTCACATTTTTGAATCTTGACTTGGCTATTTTGGCTTTGAGTACACACACACACACACACATATATATATATATATATATATTGTCACATAATATATGTATATTTGAACGTAGCCGCTGTATGCGCCTCGTCACCATGTCGCGTACCTTGTCGTTATCTTAAAGTATATATCTCATTGTCTTGAAATTTAAAATAGTGTCGTTGCCTCAAAATGTATATTCTTGCATTTATCTTTAGATGAAAAACTATATATATATATATATATATATATATATATCCATACTTGTTATATTCATTCACCATGTGTATGGTGGGCCCTCCCTCTTGAAAATTCGTTTTTTTTTCTTGAATGATGAACATAAATATATATATATAATCCATACTTGTTATATTCATTCACCATGTGTATGGTGCACCATGTGTATGGTGGGCCCGCCCTCTTGAAAATTCGTTTTTTTTTCTTGAATGATGAACATAAATATACATGTATGCCATTACATGTATCTCACACCTTTTTTTTTTAATTGCGTCCCAATTCATGCACATGGTGGGCCCATGCCCTTTTGAAAACTCTCATACGTATGCATGCTTCTCATTTCATCATTTTATTTATTTATTTTTTTTTTTATCATGCATGAATGCATGTATGCTTCCCATTTTTTTTTTAAATAAATTGGTTCCTTCTTTTTAATGCATTAGGGAACATTCATCAAGGTTGTAAAAACCGGACCGGACCGGCCGGTTAAACCGGTTGAACCGGGAACCGGCCAATAAACCGGTCCGGTTAAGCATATGAAACACCAAATAACCGGACTGGCCGGTTCAACCGGTTCACCCGGTGAACCGGTTGTACCGGACCGGCCGATTAATTTTTTTTAAAATTTTTAAAGTTAAATATGTTCCAAAAAATAAAAAAAAACAAGATATTATATACTTGTATTTTATTTTATTCCTCATTTTTTTTGTTTTTTTTTTGTTGTTATTGTATACTTATATTTTATTTAATTATTTAATTTTGAATATTTTTTTGTATAGTTGTATCCTTGTATATTTGTACTTTGAAAAATTCAATTTTATGTAGAATTGACATTTGACACTTTGTGACCTTATAAAAGCAATATGACTCTTGTCTTGAGTCTTGTAGACTTGTAGTTTTATATTTGTATTTTAAAAATAAAATTCGTTTCTTATAGAGATTGTGACTTGTGAGCTTGTAAAAATAATAAAATTTAAATTCTATAGTTATATTTATTAAATTTCTATTTTCCCCCATTTTATGATTTTTTGGGATTTTTTTATAATTTTTTGAAATTTTCTTTCTTTTTTGATATTTTATTTATTTAAAAAATTAAAAAAAAACATAAAACTGTTGAACCGGCCGGTCGAACCGGTTGGACCGGTTGAACCGCGAACCGGTTGGTCAAACGGTCCGGTTTTTAAATTCTTGACATTCATCAAGAAAATTACCAGTTTGATGCTGTTCAAACCATTGAGACACCAACATGAGAGATGATCCAAAAAGTACATATATTCATTCATGGCATTACATGCATCTCATTTTCTTATTATAATTATTAATAATATATTACATTAGTTTGTTATTATTATTATTTACAAATAATAATACTAATTATCTTTATTATCAATAATATTATTACATATATAAATAATAACAATAATAATTATAATTATTATAATTAATTCATAATAATATTCTTATAATATTATTATAATATTATCAATAATAACAACTATCACATTAAACTAATAATTATTATAATAATACTGGAATAATAATATTATCAATTATTAATATAATTGATAATTAACAAATAATAATAATTTGTTGATAATATTTTTATATTGTAATAATATAATAATTGTAATATAACATTATTACAATCCGTTGTTATTATTATTAATGACAATAATCATTAATAATATTATTATTGTTATTATATTATTATAATATTATCAAGATAGATAATAACAAGCATAACATAAGAATTATAATAATATACAATTAATAATCATTGATAAAACTACCAATAGTAAAAACAACAACAATACTATTGTAATAATATTTTATGAGAAGATAAAATAACATTAATTAGTTGTATAATTAATAATATTAATAATAATATTGTGTTAATAATAATTTTATAATATTATTGTTATTATAATAATAACAATAATAATTATTGCACTTATTAAATTATTATTGTTATGACAATAATAATAATAATAATAATAACAATAATAATAATAATAATAATAATAATAATAATAATAATAATAATAATAATATTATTATTATTATTATTATTATTGTAATAATTATTTTTTATCAATAATTATGATAATTATAATCCTATAACTGGTATATAATAGTAACTTATATTAAACAATATATAACGAGACAATAATAATATATTGTTATTATTACAATATATTATTATTACAATAATTATTATCATTCCCGTTATTATGTTATTAATATTGTTATTGTCTTACTATTATAATAATTATTATTAATAATACTATTATAATATTGTTAATATTATACAAATGATATTATTATCCGATATTAATAATAATATTATTATTGTCTGTAACCCATCAATAATAATAGTTAATGATGACGATTAATAATAATAATAATAATAATAATAATAATAATAATAATAATAAATTAACAATAATTATTATTGTTATTATTATTTTCACTATTTTCACTATTATTATATTATTATTATTAAATGATATTATTGTTAATCTATTATTATTATTATTATTATTATTATTATTATTATTATTATTATTATTATTATACACTTGTTAATAACATCATTATTTAATTATACTAACAAGGCCAAAATAGATTGATGATCTGATGGTGCTTCTCCAACGGCGGATGTTTTCGGATAGTGGCAAATAATTACAATAATTATTAATAATATTATTAATAACAAATTAATACGTTAATTTGTTATTAATAATAAATAATAATAATAATAATAATAATAATAATAACAATATATATTATTATAATAATAATGATATAATAGTATTGTTATTAATAATAATATTATGTGTTAACAATAATAACAACGTCTGTGTGACACAATTATTTTTATTATAAAATAACAATAATAATATATTGTTATTACTACAATATATTATTATTATTATTACAATAATTTTTATTATTCTTGTTATTATGTGATTAATATTGTTATTGTCTTATTATTATAATAATTAATAATAATAATATTATTATTATAACATTATTAATATCATACAAATGATATTATTATCCGATATTAATAATATTGTTATTATTGTCTGTAACCCATCATATAATATTATCATTAATATATTGATATTATTTAATATTGTTATAATTAATTATCATTGATAATTATATAGTGATAATATATAATAACTATTATATGAATTATTATATACGAGTAGTTTATAATAATAATACCATATTATTATTATAATATTGGTTAATATTATGGACAAGTATGATCAAAGATAATGGACATTTACCATCCTTTAATAATATATATTAATGATAATAACGGATCAAGATATAATGAATTATTATTATTATTGTTATTATAATAATTTTGTATATTAATTGTTATGCGAATAATAATATTGTTATTTTTATAATAACAATAATATTATTAATAATATGGAGGACTTTTAATAGTAATAATAATTATTATTATTAGTTGATTTTTCATTATTATAACAACAATAAGTGGGTACCCCACAATAATAATTATAATAATTATTATTATAATTATTGTTATTATAATAATAACAATAATATTATTTTTTTAATCATCATCATCATCATTAACTATTATTATTTGTCACCCTAGCAATTAATATTGCTAGGGTGACAAATGTCAATGAAATTATTAATAATAATAATATATTATTATTTTTTATATAATTATTAACATATTTAAAATTACCATTTTTATGATGAATTACCATTATTATTATTATTATTATGTTATTATTGTTATAATTGTCATTGTGTAAACACTAGGATATTATTAATAACAATTTTATTATGATAAATTGTATTATTAATAATAATATTAATAATAATATTATTATTCACCAATTATAATATTATTATTTTATCATTAATATTGTTAATAATAACAATTTAATAAAATAATATTATTATAATAATTATTATCCAATTCTAATATTATTTTATTAGCATTAATTGACATTAATTATTCGTAATAACTATTCCTGTGGTACAATTGAAACTTCCACTTATTATAATAACACTTGAAGAATGACAATAGCATTAATAAATAACTAGATGTATGTACCCACGCTAACGCTGCAGGTTTACTATATCTAAAAGGAAAATCATGAAGATAGTATAAATTTTTTAAAGAAATTGTTAATGTCTTTTTTTTTTAAAATAAGATACTCGCCAGAAGTTTGCAAACATTCGAATTAGCATACCATATCACTTTTAGTCAAAATTTTCAAACTACATAACATGATTGCATTTATTAACAAATAATCAAAATTTCAAAATAAACACAATAACATAATTTAATTATATATTTTAATTAACATATACAGTGAGCCTGTTATGAATATAAACGACGAAGAAATACAAAACACAACTTTTATTAAATATTTAGTATTATTAGACTTACATTAAAATACACATTAAAATATTAAACACATGAAAAGGAATCAAGCAGATCTACTTGTCGAGCAACTCATATTGTTTTCAGACTGTTCTGCTTCAATCAATCTTATTCTGTCTTTTAGCTCTTCTAATTCAGTAGTCATCGTCTCAAGGCTGTTTGATAATATATCTTTACAACTCTTTAGCTCTTCTAATTCATTTTTAACGTCACGTAGTTCCTTCTCGTTTACATCTTTAATAACAACATCATAAATATTTTTCAAATGCTTTATGACATGTAATGCGGCATAATTTTCAGCTTTCTTTTTTGTATTTGTAGCTAATACAACTTATTCATGGGTTCCACAGCTATCTTCATATATGATTTTGCATAAAAAATATGGGTTGTTATCTGGTCCACGTTGTTCACATGCATAAACTGTAGGTGGTAATCTTAATTTTTCCATAATCTCCTTGAGTAATACTTTAAATTGTACATCAACAACGATTTGCATGTTAGCTTCCATTTTTCCACCTATTGTGATGTATTAAGAACAGGTAAAAGATTCCAATATAAAAAATAAAAAAATATAATAATCAATGATAATATTAAGATGTAGTGTAATTAATGAAGTAATAAATTCACATATATAAGAATCACTAAAACATATATATAAACTTTTCCTGTTGGTAAGTTGTTGATCTTCATGTTTGTTTACTTTGTATGTTTTGATGCTTTGGGATAGATCATTATGCAATTACTTGAGATATTTGCTGAAGGGTTAAAAAAATTGGCATTAGTTTACCAAAAATGCGTGACGTTTAGTATGGAATCATCATGGTTTGCTTTCATAGGAAGAGCCATTTTGTTTTCATGATATTGACATTTAGTATGTAAGACATTAGTTGTTCTCTAGATGAATGTGTTGCTTGAGAAAAGTAAAAAATCTGTTTGTAAGATGAAGGATAATGGCCCAAAACTTTATGCTGAGGGATCTGAGATCTGGGATCTGTTTGTTCCTCCTTCATCATGATATTTAAATAGCATATATATCAAATGGTTCATAAATAAAAACATAATTAATTAAACAATTGACATAAAATTCAATTTTTTTGCAAAGTTGATGTTCTAAACACTTGAGTAAATGCTAGCCCAATCAAATCATGACAATGACTCATGTTTTTTAGGTGATGAACATATATGGACAACAGGCATGCATGACAATTACGATAAATAGATTGTTTAAATTCTTATATTTTAGACTCAGTGGAGAGAGTTTTACTCAAATAATTATCTATGAAGTTTTCACAATTTTTTCCAATATAATTACTACGATAGCTATATGTAAAGTAGTAGTGAAAATGAATTTTTTAAAAGATCTTTTCTCACATAGGTAATATTGATAACATGATATTATTATATTACACATATATAAGCTGTCTATTATCAGTTCATAATGAATGATTTTGGTTGACATTGTGGCCTAGCACATCAAATGATGTAACACTTAATTGTGTCCTCCAGAGCTCTCACCATCTTCTTTTTCTTTTAACTTTAGAGGACAAACATGGTGGACACTTGTGCGCGTTCTTATAACTTTCATTACTTAAAGACAAATAGTTTAATGTGTATATATATATATATATATATATATATATATATATATACATATGATTCACATAGTACTTAGTTTATTAGATAGTGAAGAACATGAAAAATTAAAAGTATTTTAAGTTATGAATTAAGAGCTTCATCTGAACAATTTAAGATTGAGAAAATATAGGAGTTTGTTGAGAAACGGAGGACTTTAAAAAATGAGCTCATTGATCACCTTTTTTATGTCTCTTTATTCAAAGGGTTAATCTTTAATTATGTTAGTGGAGTTCAGGACATTTAAGTTGACATTGGGTATGCATTTTTCAATCTTAAGTCCCCCTGAAACTATATCATGATCCATTCCATTTAAGAACTAAATATTTAAAAAGGTTGATAATGAATGAAAATTTAACACATGTATCTGTTAACATTAAAATTATAAATTATAAAATTTACCTGATTTATTCTCAATGAAGGATAATCTCAATCCTTAATCCGGAATGCAAAGGTTTACACTGCAAGGATACCATTTTATAAGCAATGACGGATATATATATATATATATATAGACACTGTACCAGTCTGTCAAAAGTCAATATAAAAAAAAATCACTGACATCTACACCCAATGTCAACAATTTAGGTGTAAGCATGCTAGCAAATAGTTCTAGATGGGACTATGACAGTAATCTTTTGTAAGCATACTAACAAATAGTTCTTTTTCCAGATTTCATCAACAGCACTTCTAACCTGAAAACAACAACAAAAAAAAAAATCAAAATCCTGCAAACAGAAAAACAAAGCATACACATTTAATATAGGCATCAATTAAACAAACTCTACTAAAGTCACAATCGAGTTAGGCACCATACACCATATTTCAATTCTTACAACAAAGAAGGAAAAAAATCCAAGTAGAAGGCATAATACCACTAATATATGCATCATCAAAACTATCAAATCACAAGAAAAAAAAAAAGAAAAAGAAAACATCAGGAATTTGAATTTGATTCAATAATATACAAATGAAGAAGGTCAGTAAAAATCAGGTTTGAAAAAAAGACACTGATGATGAGAGTGACAAATGCCCACCCCAAATGAGGGTTGGGAAGGAAGATATTTGAGGGGATAATATTTGAAAAATATTTAAAATTAGTCCATGTGAATAACTTTTTCCATCAATATCTAGGCCTTATTCTTTTATTTGGTAATGTTTATTTGGCCGAATGGACATCACAAATATATAGTGATAAAGGTTCAAACAACCAAAACATTTCTACTTTTTCTATTTGTTTACATAGTTACACGCATAACTTAATTCACCAAGCCAATCCACTCAACTATAACAACTTATCTATTTTTCACTCATTTTTATCTTATCCAAATTCACATAATGCATGTAATCCTAACAAAAACAAAAACAAAAAAGCATTCAAATCAAAACAAAGAACTCAGACTTCTCAATGATTAAAATACCTAATTTAAAAAAAAAATTTAAATCACGCCCTAATTTCACACCAAATTCGTTTTTATATAACATTATATCAAATTAATCACTCAATTGTGGAATGTGTGTTTATAGCCCAAACAATTAGTTTAAATCAACTTAAGAGCGACTGCAGAGAAGATTCACAAAATAAGAGACAACTTGATCAATGAATAGATCAATTCATTATGAACATATATTTCACACAAAGATGCACAACAGACAGTATGACAATAAAGAGCAACTATGCAAATTGACAAAACAAAACATGGACAAAAAAGATTCAAAGTAAACCGGGGAAGGAGAAGCTAGCAATAATGCCCTTAGTTTCAAGAGGACAATGTTTCCATCTTGGATGATCTCTGTCATAATTTTAATAAAAATATATATAATTGAAAATTATTAACCAAAACTCTATTCTAACTTATTTTAATAAATTCCAAACATTCAAATTTTTAAGAAAATAAAAATATAAATTAAAGCCTATCTCACGCCTGCTTATAATATTTTCCTGAACAAAGAAACGATAACCCTTTTTTATATAAGGTTACACACACACACAAAAGCATTTCTTAAAACAAATAATTAAGGTGTAATCCATGAAAGTTCCAGACACTACTAAAGTGGTTATTTAATAAGATTGGTTTCATTGCGTGGTGTCACATGATTATTAGATCAGAAGATGCATGTGAGCCCTAAGTGCCACATACTGATTCATAGTCATCACATGATGCCCTAGCCTAAAAATTTCAGTCCGTCCATTTGCAAGAAATGCCTTCCTAAAAAAAAACATGAAAATCAAACCACCAAATCCAAAACATCCCCAAAAAACATAATATGAAAATCAACAAAATTTCACACAAAACTAAGATGCACAATCAAAGAGAAAGAGCAATACGTATAAAGCATCATGTAATCCTCAGAGCTGAACTGCGATTCAGGAAGTCCTTCAGCTTGGTAATCCCCTTCTGCATGAACTCCCATCCTTGCTCCAGATCTATCGTCTTCCTCTCATGCATCGGCATCTTTCCCTGTCCCCCAGCTTTTCCCCAACAAAAATCACAATCCCAATTAAAAAAAGCAGGGAAAAGATCAAAGATTGCAACTTTGGAATGAAAAATTTGGGCAAAATCGAACATACCTGATCTTCAATCGGTTATCCGGAACTCCAGTGGAGTAACCCTTGAAATAGAAGAAGCGTGTGATGACATTAAAATTAATAACAATAATAATAATAATTATTATTAATAGTAATGACGATAACAATAATATCGTTATTATTATTATTGATAATAAATAACGGATATTGTTATTATAGTTAATAATTATTATTAACAATAATATTGTTATTGTTATTGTAATAACAATAACAATATTATTATTTTTAACGGTATTATATATTATTACTTCATTTATAAGGTTTAGTACACTGAAATGTAATAATATATTAATTATGATTATAATTATTAAATAATTAAAAACACTATTGTGTATTATTAGGTTAAACACTATTGTTAAAATATTGTAACAGTTATAATAATTATTATAACAGTTATAATAATTATTATAACAGTTATAAAAATTAGTATCATAATTATTACTGTTATTATTGATATTAATAACTCATATTAATAATTATTATTGCTACGATTATTATCATAATTATTAATAATTAATTATATTAATGAAAACAATAATTATTAATATATAATAAGCTTAATATTAATGACAATAGTTACTTGTTATTATCAATAATATTATAATTATTACAATATCATTATTGTTATTATTATTACAACAACAATTATAATAATAATTATTATAATTAATTTATAATAATTTATAACAATGATTTTGTAATATTATTTAACATTATTATAATCAATATTATCCCACTCTTGGATAAATAATAGTATTATATTGTTAATTATAATATTCACATTAACATAATAATAATTATCTTTATAAATATTATAATAATAATTATTATTATTATAACAATAATATTGTTATTAAACTACTATTAATATTTTACTTGTGTGATAATAATTATTATAATAGGTAAATAATATATATTATTACATTTCACAATATAATAATGTATATTATTTACAATACTATGTTAATATATTATCAAGAATAATAACACGATATTTGTATAGCTCCATGGAGAGCTATACAAATATGATAGGCTAGTTATAATTGTTATTTTAAATAATAATATTATTATCATTTTATTGCTTGATCTATTATAACAATTATATTGGCATAATAATAATTGCTAATTATGTTAATAATACAAATTATGTGGGTACCAATTAACAATATTATTTAATATAGAAATTTTATTAACAAGATATTTTAAAATATATAACCTACAATTGTTAATAATTTAATGATATTGTTATTATAATTATTATTCATAATTGGTTCGGGTTATAATATAATCAACAATATATAATACTATTATATATTATTGATTATAATGACTCTGTTATTATCATTATATTGTTAATAACAACATAAGCTTCTTTGTACAAAACCAATATGTCTCACATTCTGATAATATTGTTATAACTGTTATAATAATTATTATACACAACAATATGTATTGTTGTGTATAATAATTATAAAAACACTATTGTGTATTATTTAAATTACTGGTATAATAGTATTATGATTATTAAATGTGTACTAAACCTTATAATAATGTTTATTATTATCATTTATAGTTTTAAACAAATGATAATTATTAAATAATATGACGCAAGTGATAATGAGACAGGTGATATGTATTTAAATAATTAGTAAACATTAAATAATAAACACCAGCACTATAGGGACAAATATTATTAGTTTATAGTGTAATTGCATTTAAAAAGTGTTGAAAAATTTAATTATTTCAATGTTAAGGCCACGAGAACACCTTATGATCCTAGCATGTCTCTTGGAAAAAAACATAGGTCCTAGTGTTTCACAAGTTGAATATGCTAAAATTATTGGAAGTGTTACGTTCCTCATGAACTATACTAGACTAACATAGCTTATGTTGTTAGTAGATTGAGTTGTTATACTCATAATCCACGTAATGTGCACTGTAATGCACTCCATTTCTTAGTTAAATACCTTAAGGGTATTATGAATTAGTTCTTTTCATTTTAGTAAATTTCCTCCTGTATTAGAAGGATTTTGTGATGCAAATAGGGTAATGGATAATGATGAAGTTAGCTCTACTAGTAGCTATGTTTTTACTTTGCTTGGAGGTGTTTTATCATGGAAGTCTACAAAACAAACCTGTATAGCATGCTCTACCATGGAATTTGAATTTATAGATCTTGAGTTGGCAGCTCAAAAAGCAAAATGGTTAAGGAACCTCTTAGCCGATATGCAATATGGAGAAGATCATTTGTACCTATTTCCTTGCATTGTCATTCATAGGCAGCCATTGGGATTGCTAAAAATAGTGTATACGTTGGTAAGAGAAGATATATCCTCATTAGACACAGCACAGTCAAACAATTGTTGGAAAACAGAGTAATCTACTGGGAATATGTGTGATCCAAGAAGCGCCAAGTCCTCAGTTTCATTATTATTTTAAAATTGATTGTTCACTGCAGGATGACCCGCCCAAGTGCCCAGATGGATTTCACTAAAGGAAATGTGAAGGTAGTGCACAGAGAGGACTTGGCTCACCATGATTAATTCATTATCATTAAATCCAAGTGTATTAATAATATGTGTTGATGATAATATTATTGTTATAATAATATTATCATCAACAATATAATAATAGTTATAACTCATTTTATTGTTAATAATATCACAATTATATAATAAGTGTAAAGATATTATTATAGTTAAAAATAATAATATATTTAAACAATTATTTGTTATAATAAATATAGTGCTGAATAACTAATTAACAATATTATTAACATATAACATATATTGTTATAATATTATTATAATAGTGTTATTAATTATAGTTAATAACACTACGATTATTATAACAGATACCATCATTAGTGCTGGTGGTTTTATTGTTATTATTCATGTGGTATAATTGAAACTACCAATTTGTAGACAAAATTATTACAATAATATTATTAACTACTAAATAAATTATTATTATAAATAATAACAAACATAATAAGTGTTGGTGTTATCGCTATCCTTTAATATATGTTATTAAAATCACTATAAAATAATTATTATTTTTGTTTCAATCATAAAACTTATTACAATATTATTGTTATAATAATTATTATATAATAATAATTATTATATAATATTGATAATAATTATAATAAAAATAATAATAACAATTATTATTGTTACTGTTATTATTATCATGAATAATATCTTGTGAACAATAATTATAACTAAAAATATTATTAATAACTCATAAATAATGATTATGAGTTATTAATAATATTGTGTAATAATATTGTTATGATTATATAATAATAACAATATTATATTAACATATTTTATTGTTATTATAATAAAATATGTTATTATAAAACAATATTGTTAAGATATAATGATTACTTATTCATAAATACCATATCACCCTAAAATTATAATGTGTATTATCAACATTATGATATGTTATAACTATTCATAATAACTGATATTATGAATATAAACACACTTTATATTATTGTTATTATTAACTTATTATATAATCATCATAATAACCATTGTATGTACCCCACTTATATTTTATTATATGATTAATAATTATAATAACAATATAATACTATATTATCAATAATATGATAATATATATATATATATATATATATATATATATATATATATATATATATATATATATATATATATATGTGATAATACCCATCAATAATATTATTATTATTGTTATTATATTGTTATTATAATTATTATTAATAATATTAACAATTATTATAATTATTAGTTAATAACTATTATATTGTTGTTAATATTTACAATAATATATATTGATAATAACAATATAATACTATATTTGAGCAATTTTAGGACAATAATTACTAGCTCAAATATGAAATCCACCTGGGCACTTGGGCGGGTCATCCCGCCGTGAACAATCAATTGTAAAATATTATCTACACTAATAGTTATTATTATTATAATAATAACACAACAATCTATTAAACAACAATCTATTATAATAATCGGTAACACTAAGTAAATAATAATTATCATTTTAAATCCTAGTGTTATCACATAGACTGTAGGTAGATGTTTTTCTAAATATTATTAAAAAATGATAATATTATTATTATTGTTAATAATAATCATCATCATTAACTATTATTATTTGTCACCCAAGCAATTATTATTGCTAGTGGATTTGTATAGCTCCATGAAGAGCTAAACCCTTGTGGGTATTCGAACTTGTAAACCCTGGGATGACATTGGTTCTATGACTTTTATTATGCTTTCTTAATTGATGCTTTTAATTGAGTTCCAATCTTGACTGCTTATTGTATCGATTTTCCCTTAGCCGTGACACTAGGGTTGAGAATCATCTAGGTTATCCTTTGGAGGTGTGACAACTCCTATAGGGTTAGATTACTTGAGATTGTAGAGGGTCGAGAGGGTGAAAATTTTAATTGTTATTATTATTTTTAATAGTAATATTATCAAATGATGATGATGATTATAATCGTTGTAGTTAAAAATATGAGATGTACGTAATTATTATAATATCGTGTAATTGCACCGCGTGTATTATTGATAATAATAAGTAGGTTTTTGGTATTAACAATAATATTATGAAGGAGGGTGACGATAATTATTAATAAATTGTATTGTTAATAGACAATAGTAATAATTATTATTTTTTAATAATAATTATTGATAACATGCCTCAATTATTAATTTATATTGTCAATAATATTTAGGCCGGGTTTAGGGTTTAGCGTTATTCATTATTATGATCTTGTTTATAATAATAATTGTTATCTCTAATATAATATTGTTAGAGATACCTGTTATGGGTTATATAATATTAGTTAATAATAACAAAAAATTGTGGGGTATAATTGTAATATAGTGATATTAGTTACAAATATGTGTTATTCATAACCTGGCGGCAAGTATTATTAACATTGTTAATAATCATAGCATTAATTGTTAAAACATCCTACAATATCGTAAACATTATACCATTATTAACATAGTTATAATTATTATCCTACGATTATTATCATAATTATTAAGAATTAATTATATTAATAAAAACAATAATTATTAATATATAATGAGCTCAATAATAATGACAATAGTTATTTGTTATTATCAATAATATTATAATTATTATAATATCATTATTGTTATTATTATTATAACAACAATTATAATAATTATTATTATAATTAATTTATAATAATTTATAACAATGATTTTGTAATATTATTTAACACATCGTAAATTAACTATAATAATTATTTATGGATAAAGTTATCATAAATTGGATGGATAATAATTGTTTAAATTATTATTAATAATTATAATAATTAATAATTAATGTTTGTTGTGTGTAATAATTATAAAACACTATTCTGAAAAGATATTATTATATGATTATAATAACAATAATGATATTGTAATAACTATAATATTATTGATAATAACAAATAACTATTGTCATTATTATTGAGCTTATTACATATTAATAGTTATTGTTTTTATTAATATAATTAAATAATAATAAGTATGATAATAATCACAGCAATAATAATTATAAATATGAGTTATTAATATCAATAATATGTGGTATTTTGTAGTATATTGATATTAATAATAATAATAATAATAATAATAATAATAATAATAATAATAATAACTGGTAATTACCAAAGAAACCCCCAAAGTTTACAATATTCACAAAAAATCCCCAAGAATTTTGATAACCCTAAAAAACCCCTCCTTTTCTATAGAATGAATTTCAAACCCCCCAGGGCTGTAACGGAGATTGACGGAGTTAAATTTGAATTTATTTGACAAAATTGCCCTTACGTGGGAAGTTGTGAAATCGCGAGTTGGTTTGACGGTAATGCCCTTACGTGGAATGATGTTACCGCTTATAGAGGAAGCCGGTTATTTTTCTTTGTTTATTACCGAGAGGGCACCATTTACGCCGCCGGTTAACTGCGATCATCGCATCTTCATCTTTTCCGTTTCCGAAGTTGTCGTTGTTGGCTGGGTTATTTGCGATCATCTCCTCTTCACCTTTTTCGTTTCCGAAGTTGTCATTGGCTGGGTTATTTGTGATCATCGCCTCTTCACCCTTGTCTGGAAGGAGAACTCCCGCTCAAGGCTTCGGAATTTCATCAGTTTTCACACCAAGGTAAGGAGGCCGTTGATGAATCTGATGGTTGACTTTTTCTGTGTGATAAATCTGATTTTGTGTTTTATAATGTTGTCTCCGTTTAACAATTTATGTCTCCGTTTAAGTATTGAGTTTACTGTTTAACTATTTTGCTTTCTGTTTAACTATACGACTCTAAACAGATGTATTGTTCTTCTTGTAGGGTTTTGGTCATGGCAGTCAACCTAGTTAACGGTCGATGCTACTTGACACCTGTTGTCGAGACTCTGAGTGAATTGAAAGCTCACATGAGTGGACGTCACTGGGAGATCATTAGAAGGACACCGTTCGCGGCTTTGACCGAGATTGAAGCCGTCCTCCAAGAGAGAACCCTTCTTGATTCTCTGCTGCAGAGGTTTGATGACCGCAGCAACAAATTCAGGATCGGGGCAAGCCTGGTCAGTTTCAGGCCTCAAGATGTGGCTCTCATCCTGGGGCTACGGTGTGTTGGAGACGCTGTCGTGTTCCACAAGAAGAAACCACGCTCGGCATTCGAGTCGAGGTTTCTATCAAAAGCGTACGAGAGAAATAAAGACTCCATCAAGAAAACACTTGAGCAGGTAGTTCGGCAGAGGGGGGAAGAGGAGAATTTTGTAAAACTCCTCATGGTGTACCTCATGGGTACTATCCTCTTCCCGAACACCTCCTGCTCTGTTCCAATCTGGATCGTAGACTATGTCGACGACCTAGAGGGAATGGGACGATATGCATGGGCGCAAGCGACCCACAAGTGGATGATGGAGGACGTTCCACAAGCGGCCGCTCGAGTGCAAGCGAGGTGCGCCGGGAACAAGACCAACACCGGAACCGGCAAGAAGATTCGTTTTGGCAAGACCCCGAGGATCCTGTGCTACGATGAGAACAGCTACCGGAAGCAAGTGTCCACGGGAAACTTATTTTCATCTTTTAAAGGAAAAGAGGTACTAAATCGATTTAAGTATTGTATTTGTCGTTTAACAAACTATATTAATTTTTAAACATATAAGTTAACCGTTAACTATATTGGTTATTGTTTAACTGAATTGTTTTTGTTACAAACATAGTATTTAGTGTTTAACAGTATTGTTGATTACAATTGTCAGTTTCCGGAATTGGTTGCCGCGAACCAGGACGAAGAAATATTTCTTGGGGCGAGGCGTGTCGGTGATACAACTACACACGGAGGTGATATTCCTGCTCCCGTTCCATTGGCGTCAAGGAGAGATGATCGGCCAACATCCTCGAAGCGCGTCCGACGCCGACCACCATCTCGGAGCCCACCCCGCGCACGGACTGATCGGCGACGGGCAAGCCCCCCTCCACCCCCCCCGATAGCAACATCCGATGACCTGACCGCACGTCTATTGCAGGCGTGTGAGATATTGACTGTAGAGTTCCCCAGGCTTGTTGCTCGCGTGGCGGCTCTGGAGGCACGTTCGCAGGCCGATGTTGACGCAAGAGCCCTCCTCCATCCACCGGTTGACTGTGCTACCATCTCCGATGACGACGTCATTGCGAAAGCAGTCCCGCGAGGCCGACGTCGCTTCCTTCGCCGGCAGACGTCGTCGCAACGGAAGCACCAATTGATGTTGAACCAACAATGGCTGAGGCTCAGCCAACTTTAACTCCAAGCGCGCCATTGGAAAAGCCGCAAGCACTGTATGCGCCGGCTGCACTGGCTGTGGCCCTGCCTGTCGATCCCGCTGGCGATGTCGACAGGATAATAGAATCTCTTGCCAGTGAAGTCCCTTCGTTGGAGGCACTGGCACCGGCAACGAAGGAGAACACCATCCAGGCGGTGATTTCCGTAGAAACGGAGAAAGACCTTGGCTTGTTACCGGTAGCGGCACCGGCAACGAAGGAGGACACAGTCCAGGTGACAGTATCCCTGGAATCGAACAAAGACGCTGTCGTGTTACCGGCACCGGCACCGGATAAAGACTCTGTGGCAGTACCGGAGTCTAATAAAGTTGCTGCAGCAGGTACGGGAAATAAACAGGCTGCCACCGAAGGGCAAAGAGCTGTCAACGAGCAAAGAACGCTCACTCAAGCTGAGAGGACACTCCTTGCAAATCAACAATTCGATGACGTGCCGAAGAACTTTCTTCCGAAGAAGAAGAAATATGCCGGGTTACCGCGTCTTTCGAAATTCGAACAGGAAATCATATCGGTATTCTTAAACTGTTATATGGACTCGTAAGTTCCGTTTAACTATCTATGTTATCATTTAAGTAGTTTACTTTTATATTTAACTATCCGATTTATTAATCAACTAGTTTATATATCTGTTTAAGTATGTTACTTAAAATGTAATTTGTTTAATTTTTTGTTTAAATGTCAGGACTGTCGTATGGAGGAATGATTATGTTTTCACTACACGAGCCAACGTGTTCACGTTGTTGGACGGGAAGGAAATGGTGACAGACGACGTCGTCGACGTTCTGGTCTGCATCATCCAGAAAGCGCTGAAGAGATCGCGGTCTCCTTACAAGAAACGCGCTGCCATCACTCGGCCACTGGCCCTGTGCCTGTCCAAACAAGAGGACACGGCGGAAGACGCTCTCAGCATGATCGACGATGCTGCGCGGAACGTCCATGATGTCGACATCGTGATCATGCCAATAATTTTAAATGGCCATGTCCACGTCATCGTGCTGGACAACGTCAAACGAGAGTACAGGCATTACTCCTCTTGCGAGAGTGAGGAATACGACAGAGACGCGATCGATATGGTGAGTTACAAGTCACGTATAGCACACACATCGGATTTCGTATTTGTCCATACTAACTTTAAAGCTTATTTCGTTACAGCGGAAACTATTCGAAAATTGCGTCGAGATGGAATTGGGCGTGTCGGCGATGTCCTCGTACCCCATGATTCACGATAGGAGTGCTCCACGACAAAAAAAAGGAACTGTCGACTGCGCAGTGTACGCGATGCGGTTCATTGAGCTGATTCTAAATGGTGAAAAGCTACGCCTACCACAAGCGGATGTCCCTTACCTACGAGCGAAGTTTGTCGCACGCATACTCATCGATGGGAGTCCAGCCGGTGTCAAGGACAAAGCCGAGAAGAGTACCGCATCCGATGCACAAGAATAAATTAGTTTGTTAAATACAATGTAATTTTTATTCGTTAGTGTTTACGTTTAGAAATACATGTTTGGCTAAGAATGTCTGTGTTTAAATACAAAGGTCTCTGTTTAAACACAAAGGTCCCTGTTTAAATATAAAGGTCTCTGTTTAAATATAAATATCTTGGATTACGTAAGTAAGCTTGTGTGTCATAAACACTGATTGAGAAATAGACAAGTTTTTGTTTGAACTCTGCATGGGAATTCGTGGGAGTGTGACGTGGTATGATCGTAACGGTCACTGCAATAATTTCGGCTTGTTGGGAGGAGAACAGGGATTTTGAAATATATTCTCTACTCCGCACTGTATGCCCGGAATTAACCTTTCGGTCATTGTCTCGACGGAGGGCTTATGGCGGCAACCCTAAATAATGGCCGATGCTCCATGGCAGTGGTTGCGGACACGATGGATCGCTTGAAGGTTTACATGAATGGACAGCACTGGGAACTTATACGATTGACACCGTTCGAAGCATTTACTGAGGTGGGAGCGGTATTCCACGATAGGGCCCTTCTTGATTTTTTGTTGCAAAGGTACGATGACCGCACAAATAAATTCAGGATCGGGGCAAGCATGGTAAGTTTCAGGCCTGAAGATGTCGCCGTCGTTCTTGGTCTGCGTTGCGATGGAGAGGAAGTCGTCTTCCAGAAGAAGAAATCACGCTCATCTTTCCAAGAGAGGTATTTCTCCAAAAGCTACGAGAGACACAGCGACTCTATCAAGAGCACTCTTGAGCAACTTGTTCGGCAGAGTGGGGAAGAGGAAAATTTCGTCAAACTCCTGATGGTGTACCTTATGGGTACAGTCCTCTTCCCAAATACATCATGCTCGGTGCCAAATTGGGTCGTTGATTACGTCGATGATCTACCTGGCATGGGCCGATACGCTTGGGCGCAAGCGACGCACAAGTGGCTTATGGATGGCGTCCCACTAGCTGCCGCAAGAGTGCGAGCAAGATGCGCCGGGGAGAAGATCCAGACGGGGTTCGTGAAGGGTTGTTCGCTCGCATTGAACATATGGTTTTACGAGCTAACCGGCTGTGGAAACAAAGTGAATACTAGCAAGACACCAACGATGCTGTGTTACGACAAGCAAGGGTCTATACAAACCATTTTGCCATCTCTGGAAGGAAAGGAGGTACATATACCGAAGTCTCTATTTAACTATATGGATTAATCTTTAACTATGTCAGTTACCGTTTAGATTTATACTTCTTTGTTTAACACAATATGGTCTCCATAACTTTGTCGGATGTATCTTAGTTTCGTGAGCTGGTTACCGCGAATGCGAATGCGAATGAAGATATAAGTGTTGGGGCCGCTCGCCAGACAATGCAAGATGAAACTCCAATCTCTTCCGCGCGCGTAAGCCCCCATTCTCGTAATACGGCCCCACAGACCTCGGCAGCCACCCCGACGGCACGAAGCGACGATGTCACCGCACGTCTGCTGCAGGCGTGTCAGTTATTGACAACCGAGTTCCCTCAGCTTGTTGCTCGGGTTGACGCAATGGAAGGACGGGCACAATCGACTGCGCCGTCCATACAAACAAATGAACTTCCCGGTTCGGATGCCCCGGAGGTAGTCCCGGCGAATGCGGTTGCCTTCATTGAGATGAGCTCGGAAATTGACTCCGATGAGGTTATTGGGGCCTCCATTCGCAGACGGTCACACTCGAGGAGACGTACGAAAAAAACACAAACAACGAAGCGAATCTACCCGCAGGCTGCCGACGAGACAATGCCAGCATCACAGACAGACAGAGATCCGGGGTACGACGTCGTAGTGGCCGTATCGCAGACAGACAATAGCAACAATGAACCATATGACCAGGTACGGCACGTCTTCATTCCAGTGAAAAAAAATACCCCGGGTACTCGCGTCTCGACATATTCGATCAAGAGTTAATAACGATCTTCGCCAACTGCTATATTGACGAGTATGTATGTAGTTCGTACATGTGAGGTTAAATATTAACATTACGCCTTAGAAATCGACATTATCCTTTAGCACTATATTTTTACGTTTAACTTAAGCTTTCAACATATAAATATGTCTGTCTGTGTTTAACTATACCTGTTACCATTTAACCGCAGCACCATCGTCTGGAGTAATGCCGTTGTCAGCGCCACACGAGGACAACTATTCACTATGCTAGAAGGGAAGGAAATGGTGCCCGACGAGTTGATGGACGCGTTCGTATGCATAATGCAAAAGTCCATGAAGAGGGTACCATACCCTTATAAGAAGCGCGCCTCCATTACACGTCCACTGGCACTGTTTATGTCCAAGGTTCCTGACGCGTGCGAGTTGTCGCTCGATATGATCGGAGACGCCGCGCGAAACCTGCATGAAGTTGACATTGTTATCTTTCCAATAATCATTAACGGCCGCGTCCATGTGGTGGTGCTGGACAATGAGAAGCAGGAATACAGGCATTATTCCTCATGCCTTTGCGATGATTACATCAGAGACGCGTTTGAAATGGTACGTTCCTTAGACATAGTCACAGGTTCATGAATAGTAATTTAATAGCATCAGTTTGTATATCTCAACAGCGGCAACTATTTGACTACTGTGTCGATATGGAGTTCAGCAACGCGGTGACTATGCTGTACCCGCTAATTCACGACGGTGACACCCCACCACAGAGACGAGGAAGTGTCGACTGCGCTGTTTATTTGATGCGATTTATCGAGCAAATGCTCGAAGGTGAGGAGCTACGCGTTGCTAGAAAGGATGTACCATATTTCCGATTAAAGTATGTTGCCCGCATATCATCAATGTCATCGCCGGAGTCTTGCAAGTTGAACAACCACCTGCAGATTCTCTGATCTTCAAGGATACTCCGATTTCATTGACGATATGTGTCCCGGCGATCCCCTGGTCGAGCAGATGTCGCATCAATTGTTTTTGTAACTTTATAATCTAATCACTCCACTCGAAGGCAATTTATACAGTAGATACATTATATGTGCACGGGAAATGGAAGGGCCGTTCAACTTGGCTACTTCAATTCAGGAGATACATTAAATGTCTTTCAATGAGAATTCCAAGGGTCGATCAATTTTGACCGGACAACTACGCTTCGGTATTATATGTGTTACATGTCTATGTTATCCCTTAAACAAAACGTTCTCCATTTAATTTTAACTTAACCCATTTAAATATTAATGTCTCCCTTTAACAACAATTGTTACTCATTAAAATAATATATTTATGTTTAAACTTACTGTGTAAATATCAAACATATAGACATAAATATGCTTATTATGAGTTAAAATAGGTGTTTATTTACAATGGCTAGTCGGCGACAGGTTCATTACAAGATCTACGATTATGGCCGGACACGTGGCAGCGGCTGCACCGTAACTCGCGGACCGCGGACGCTTGCGACTCGAGCCGCTTCCGTCTGGGTCGCCCAGGTTGCCTTCTCGTCGCAGGCGGACGCAGATGGAGTTCTCGATTGTCGTCCGTAGGCTTGTCATCGTCTGGTATAGGGAAAATAGCGTCCGTATACGCAAGTTTGTATGTCTCCACGGTGAAGTACCGGCTAATAAATTGATGAACGTTGGTGTCTGTCTGCATTATTGCAGCGCAAGCGTGTGTGCACGGGATACCATAAATTTGCCACCTGCGACATGAGCATGTTCTACCCGATAGATCGACGGAGTTGCTGCAATGGTCAACGACTTCGTAACGATCATCGACACAACGACCAACATAAAGATTTCGGCTTTCCGCAACCAGTTCGTCTACCTTCCTATGTATATCGGGGCACAAGTACGTGTCCCATTTGTTCGCTTGCTCACGACGTGTGCATAACATCCGCATTAATTTGAACCTGTATCATAACAAATTATAATTGATTGTTAACGTAAGCAAAGAATACGTAAACATAAACGTGGATAGTTAAACGAAAAACAATTATAGTTAAATAGTAACAAACGTAGTTAAACACAGACCATTATAGACACATGTAAAGTAAACGAAGTTAAAGACTGACGAAGATGTTTAAACAGATCGAAGGAATCAAACATTCAAATACCGTATGGAGTCGACCATTCTCGTAACGGGTAAATGGCGAGCTTCTTTTATCCACGCATTGAAGGACTCTGCGACATTTGAATACATATTGCCCCAACGTTGTCCTTTGAACAAAAAATTACACCAATGTGACAAATCTGACTTTTGAACCAGCCAGCGATGTGCTTCTAGTGATATGCCCCGCAATTCATTCACCGTATCATCAAATTCTTTACTCGTTGATGCCCACGCAATACGAAAGCATAAGGACCAGCACTCGTCCTTCAATGCCCTACCAAGTCCGCCATTGGCTTTCATAAAATTGGCCTCCAAGTGTCGAAGGCAATAGGCATGTGGGGAAGAGGGGAAGACCCTAGCAATGGCGTTCACAAGCCCCTTAGACCTGTCCGACACAAACGTAATAATCTCTTCATAATCGCCTTCATCGTATAACGCATCACCTAACTTGGAAATGAACCACATCCAATTCGCATTTGTCTCGTTGTCGACGATACCGAAGGCCAAGTGGAAAAACCCATTGTTTCCATCTTTGCCTGTGGCGCCCAGCAACGTGCCACGATATTTCCCAAGAAGATGGGTACCGTCGACAAACAGCAGCGGCCTGCAACCCCGCTTGAATCCCATGATACACGCACGGAACGAGAAGAATGCACGTTTAAAACGGTCACCGTCTCTTTCTACAATCGCAATGCTGCCGGGATTTGTCTCAGCCACCTTATCGACGTACCAGAGCAGCAGATCATAGGTGGAGACGTCGCTGCCGTCGAGGATCACCCGGGCACGCTCTTTACCCAACCAGGCTTGCTTGTATGGAATGTGGACACCGTGTTCCCGTAACATGTCCTTCTGAATGTCGATTGGCCTGTACAATGGCTGGCCTTTAAGCTTATCAATAACTCGAGCGCTTACCCATTTTTTCGACGCTTTAGGATGTGACACCGAGCCAATTCCACCACCGCAAGTGTGTGACGGGTGCATTGTCTTTATTCTGAACGTATTTTTATTGTATTCCTTTGATGTATGAAGGCGCCAGCGACAACCAACGGCAGCGCATTCTACAGTCACCCTGTGTTTCTCATTCTTTACGAATTTGAAGTCAAAATTCCTCTTGATTGCAAAATTCCGAAGCGCGTCTCTGAAATGTTCAACGTCTACGAAACGTTGTCCGATATCCAACGACAACACTTCGGAATGATCCGAGGAGGACGGAAGACATGCTGCCGCGTCCGGGTCGCCATCAGATGGAACAGGTGCGCTGGCAGAATCAGAATTCCTGCCAACACTTCAGACAAACGGAAAACATCAGTAACTTAATCGGAAACAAAATAAGTTCACTTCAAACAAGTATATTTAAACTAAAACATAATAAGTTAAACACAGACACAAAATTTTAAACGGTAAAATATATGTTTAAACGGGAACGGGGATGAGACCGGTTAACAAGCAAAACTTATTGGTTTCCCACGGGAACTTATTTTTTTAAAAGGAAACTGAAATACTTAAACGGTAACTATAATAATTAAACGGTAAATATAATAATTAGGCGAACACATATGACTTTAAGAGTAAAGATGAAGGATAAGAACTTTACAATGACAAGAATTCGTTTTGACTATGATGCGACAATGGCACATCATCTGTCTCAACAACGAGATCGACTGCAGCGCATTTGAAGAGTGAGTATACATGACACATGCGCTGGAAGTCAACCTCATTTTCTATTGGGCAAATCGTTTTATGTCCATCGGGTGTGATAAACTTCACCCTAACATGGGAAACATCAAGACCCCATCGGTCACATATCTCCGCTACGATTGAATCCCAACAAGTCTGTGCCGTGAACACTAGCACTCGTCCCTCCCCGTTGTATCTTGCAATTGCACAAAAACTCTCCATTAAAAACCTGCATGTAAATAAATATAAATTGGTACTCTCTCTTAAAGGATGATCAAAAAGAGACAAAAAGGAAGACATTCTCACCTTATCTCCCCTTATCGGACAACCGGCGGAGTTCAAACGAATGCGAACGATGACACTTCCAAACTTTGTTTCAGAAAATTCAATACAAGAAGGAATGAAAAAGATTGACAAAAGCCAAATAAAAAATGTTTAACATGATGTGACTGGGCGGTTGTTTTCCCACCATTTACAAGGGTACACACGGAATTTCACAGCATAAACCTTGTACAAATGAACGACAGGGGGTAAAAATGAAATAAAACACTAACGGAAGGGCTTTCTGGGGTATTGCAAACTTGCAGGGGCTGTCTGGGAAAGTTTGCAATTCCCGAGAGGTGAATAGTAATTTTCCCTAATAATAATAATAATAATATTATTATTATTATTATTATTATTATTATTATTATTATTATTATAAGTTATAATAATAACTATTATTATAAAAACAATATTATTATAACTAATGATTATTATTAGTTATTAATATCCTTGATAATAACAATATGTCATAACAATAATTAATAATTATTATATATTATAATAATTATTAATATATAATAATTATTAATATAGTGCTGGTGTTATTAATAAAATAGTTTGTTATTATTATTTAATGATAAATAAGTGGGGATAATAATAATTATACCCACTTATTTATAATCTATCATGATAATTTTTTTTATCCATGGATAGATTTATTATACACAAGAGGATAATAATTATTATTATTATTTGTAATAACAATATTGTTATTATAATATTTTTATTTTTATGTAATAACAATATTGTTAATATAATAATATTGTTATTATATTAAACTATAATATTTCTTTGTATTGTTATAAATAACTCGTGTTGATGATGATGATAACTATGTTATAATAACAATAATATGATGATTAATTATTAATAGTTATTATGATATTGATAATAAATAATTATTATACACAACAATATAATAATTATTAATTATTAATTATAGTAATTGTTAATATTATTATTAATAATTATAATAACAATATAATACTATATTATCAATAGTATGATAATATATGTGATAATACTCATCAATAATATTATTATTGTTGTTATTATAATAATTTTGTATATTAATTGTTACGCGAATGATAATATTGTTATTTTTATAATAACAATAATATTAATAATAATATTGAGGACTTTTAATAGTAATAATTATCATTATTTTTAGCTTATTTTTTATCATTATAACCCGAATAAGTCGGGTACCCACTATAATAATAATAATAATTATTATTATTGTTATTATTATAATATTATTATAATAATAACAATCATATTATTTAAATATTTGAAAAAAAAATTTCTATCCTCTAACATCATCACTTAATAATAATAATAATAATAATAATAATAATAATAATAATAATAATAATAACAATAAATATTATCATTATTGTTATTTTTATTATTGGAGGCTTACTAAAGTTCGATAACAAGAAACAGAGATAGGAAATCTAAATGTTAGTGACTTCTTCTTCAATGACAACAAGATGAGTACAACGTGAAATATTAGAATCTAACGCCGATGAATAGATTAGTAGGCATCTCTGATCCAAGGTGAAAGATCTATATAAACTTTGATTCTTCTCACACTCAAGAAGATGCATACGCAATTTAATTCAATGAGTAAGCGAATTAAGTGCGATCATTTTACTTTTTTAAATTATTTTGAATTATTTTCATGTACTAAGAATTATTTTTAAATTTTTTATTTTTTAACTAATAATTTAAAAAAACAATTTTTGTGGTATTAATAATATGGAAATAATGAAACATGGCTCATTTTGTTAAAGAGCTTGTGTTGGATCATTTGGACCCCGGTTCGGACCATCTATGGTACATTTAACAATAATTCCTTCATATTGTATTCAACATAAGCCTCTTTGTACAAAACCAATAAATGATTATTAATAATATTGTTATAATAATATTGTTATTAACTATAATAATTATAGATAATAACTATTATTGTTATATAATTATTTTTAGCCTTCAATAATAATTATATAACATAATCATTATATATTTTTTCTCTCGTCAATCACCTTCAACATTTATTGCCTCCAATGCCATGTGATTATAATATCCTAGTGTCTTTTCACCGACACGTACCATGGCGCGAATTTCCGATTCCACAAATTCTGGCACGCCCTGTGAGACCCTTTTAATTCCTCCTCCCATCTTTGAGGCAAAAGTACAAGTAAAGGCATTACTTTTTATAACTCATATATAAAAAAATTAATATTTATATTGTTATTGCAGGTGAAATGGCGTTTAAGAGTTCAATCTCACCAGGAAGCCCTAAGCTGACTATTTTCCTTGGAGAAGGATCTAAAGTCCAATTGCCCAACTGTGTTTTCAACACTGGAGCTACTGGAGCTGAAATGAGATTTGGCACAATCTCTGAGTCTGTACAGTTTGTGAAAAGAACTCCATCTTTGAAGGAAAACTTGATTGTCCCACGACTTCCATATAGGGACCGTCGCCCAAATGTCATTATTCCTGCATTTGAAAATAATGTTGTTGATGAAAAACCAAGAACCACTGTCTTTCAGAGGCTATCATGCCCTAAAAAGATAGTTTCTATAGATGATGAAGACGACGAGCCCAGTTTCACTATTACTGGCAAAGAGAAAGAAAGTGGGATTTTTTAGTCCGAGGAAATTAAGCTTAGGAAAAGTGTGTTTTCAAGGCTAACTGCCAGGATAGTGAAAGTCCCAAATCACAAATTAAATTTTGTGTCATTCCAAAACTGAAAGGATAATCAAATTGGTTCATTCAAAAATTCATTCGGACCACTTGACATTGTTAAGAAGAGCGCAACCACTGATGAGTACAACAATAATAATTGCTAGGATATTGTTATCATTTATAATAATTTTCTAATAATTACCCATCAATGCACATTTAAAAATAATTATTTTAAATGATTATAATATTTAATCAATTATGATTGAGAGATCAAGATAATAGCAATAATCCACGGCAAATGGATGAAAAGTAAATTGGGATAATAATATATATGGTTGTCATCCGACGGAGTTTAATAATTTCCATGGCAAATGCTATGTTATATTAATATTCATTACAATTATTATAAGTTTAGCTATAATAATAACTAGTTATTATTTATAGTATTATTATTATAAAAATAATAATATAGTATTATCAAAATCCTATTATTATTATCGCCATCCTTATCATCTTCATAAAAATTATTTGGGTGTTATTTATAGCTATTACAATTGATTTAGTGCATTTGTGATTTCTTCTTCATTTCTAATTAAGAGTTGATTTTTATCTAAATTCATGCCACAAAGTCTTAGAAAACATTATTTGTTTTTAAATTTATTGATGTATTGAAAAACCTTTGGAGGAAAAAAAAGATGAATCATAGAAGCATTCCCTCTCATTAATCTTATTTATTCAGATACCTAGTTTGATCAAATTGAGTTTTAATGGCCAATCATGGCAATGAATATTATTTGATTTCTTTAGTTTCATGTTTATGGTCATCTAATTTCTTTTTAACCAACCATAACTTGCCAAGATCATCAGCAAAGTCGTACAAATTCTTATCTTAGTTCGTTGTGATCTAATGAAATATTCAATGTATCAATTCAACAAGAAACTCCTACTGATTGGGGAGCAAAAATATTCATTTATTTGAGCAATTCATCTTATGTAAATTTTGACAGGCAAGTTTCATTATTATCACATAATAACAATAAAACACTAGGAAAAATAATCAATTATTAATTTTAATAATTAATAATTATTAAATAAGATTATAATAATAATATTGATCATAATCAATATTATATTTGTAAGAACAATAATAGTTATAAACATTACCTGTTTATAATATACACAGGTAATGTTTAACATTTGATTGTTAATAATTACATTAACTAATAATATTTGTCACCATTTTATTATTATCGTCAATGATAATAATAACAATTATTATCCGCTTATGTACAATAAATCTATCTTGGCCTTGTCATTATTATCATAATTATTGTTATTAATATTATTATTTGGAATAATAATAATATTGTAATAATAATAATAATAATAATAATAATTATTATTATTATTATAACAACAACAACAATAATATAATAATAATAGTAAAAATAATAATAACAATAATAATTTTCTTAGGAGTTGCTACACTAATTCGGATATGGAAAAATTAATAATAATAACAATAAAAGTGCTGGTGTTATCGCCATCCTTTAATAATATATATTAATGATAATAACAGATCAAGATATAATGAATTATTATTATTATTATTGTTATTATAATAATTTCGTATATTAATTGTTACGCAAATAATTATATTGTCATTTTTATAATAACAATAATATTATTAATAATATTGAGAACTTTTAATAGTAATAATTATTATTATTTTAGCTGATTTTTATTATTATAACAAGAATATGATAATAATAATTATAATAATAATTATTATAATTAATGTTATTATAATAATAACAATAATATTATTTTTTAATCATCAAACAAGGAAAATAATTATTATTATTATGATTATAAATAGTTTGTCATGCGGAATATGATTTAAGAGATTATAAATAATAATAATGTGAGAACCATTATTATAAATATTATAATAATAATGGAGGAATCTATTGTTAATGGGTTTATAGTGAACCCATTAACAATGGTTGGCACACCCCCACGTGAGTACCAAGACAATAAATTATATAACAATAATAGTTATCATCATATTAAAAGCATATCAAATTTATATTGTCTATTAATAACTTGTCATGTTTATGTTTTTATATGATACATAGGCACGTCATCCTAGTTCAAGGATCATGAATGAATGGTTAAAACATTTTGCCGCCCAACAAATTCAAAAGGTTAAACATAAAATGGTTATTATGTTAATAGCTACGAATTCCATACAAAAACCCATGGATCTTAAAATAGTAGAGCATGTATTAAGAGATCCTATTTACAGAGTAGTTCAACATATTTATGATATGTTAAGCTAGTTATTATAATTATTATAATTATTGTTATTATAATAATAACAATAATGATATTATAATAATTATAATATTATTGATAATAACAAATAACTATTGTCATTTTATTGAGCTTATTATATATTAATAATTATTGTTTTTATTAATATAATTAAATAATATTGAGGTATGGATTTAAATTTTTTTTCCTTTTACTTTCAACCCTACAAGAGTTTAAATTTATTAATCATATTTAATAATATTTATTGTTAATAATATTATTATTCAAGCATTATTATAATTATTATAAATGTGATATAATAATTATCACAGGGCAAGAGAGAAATCACCTGTCTATTTGATAATAGACACCAGCACTATAGGGACAAATAATAGTTATCATCATCATCACCTGTCGGCATCGTTTATGGTTAACATGGTGCCACATACATAAATAATGAAACTTGCCCTAGAAAATCCTAGTGTTTATTATTATAAAAAAAAAATTAGTTTACACATCATATTATATTTTAAATATATTATAAGCTCATTGATGTTCATAAGAATAAAGAATTTAAAAAATACGTGTCATTTCTTGTTGCAACTCAAGTTGCACAAGTTTTTTATTTACCATATCCTTCATTAAGGAGATCTTGTAATGACTGGTTGGTGATTTGTGCAATTAAGGCTTGATCTATTGTGGAGGTAGCTAGATCACATGAATCCTTAATTTGTAATGCTTGTCAAGAAGATGAAGTAGAAGTACATGAAATTAAAAATCATGAGGAAAAAGTATCTCTAAATTCTTTTGACAGTGCATTCACTGAAATTGATGGTATGGATATTGAAGAAGAGGTATGTCAAGAAGGAGAATAGAGCGAAGAAGATGATGAAGATGTCTTTTATGACGAAGATGAATAGTAAAATATACACTAGGATTTGTAAACTAATAAATATTTGATAATATTCATTGAATAACAATGATAATAATTATTATTATCATTATTTTCATCCAAGGTGGTAAATTGTATGGTGTGACTATCAATGGCCATGATGAGAATTGTTGACCAGATTGCCTGAATGGTTGTAACCCATTTGTGCATATACCCAATCTGGCATCCCTACAATTTTATCCAAATGACGGGTGCCTGTTATAAAAGTGTTTCCATGTAGGAGAATCTGAGTAATGCCCATTACACCATCGTTTTCCATTTCATGCTCAAAATGACATCTCATATGCTTGCACATAACTCTTGCTGTTCTTCTCTTAACATATAATAAATATGCTGAACTATTGCGGTCAGGTTGTCTTGAATATGATGTGGTTGAAATAAAGGCCTTGCAACATCATGAATCATTGTCCAAAAGGCAAACATATTCTCATCCCCAACATAGTGCTTAAACATCTCTCCCACCACGTCCTCTAAATATAACATCACCATCACTTTCACTAGGATGGATCCAAGTTTCAAAATTTTCCACAAATCCATACTTAGCAATATGTGCCATAACAGTATCCTCATCTAAAAAATTTTAATTTTGACATTTCTTCGAGTTGCATGGACATCTCATCAAATGAATTTACCCCAGCTATAAATGTTCGATTCATTAATCCTCTTGTTCTCTTTTGATATATCCACTGTCTGTCCAGGCACATGTCTTGTATCTCTAAAGTAACATTTAAAAAGATGGCAATGGAAGAATTTATTAGGCATACAAGATAATTTATTATTACCAAGAATATAATATATAATAACTTTGGTTATTATGCTGGGAGATTATGTACATTGTTGTTATTTATAACTCTGGTTAATTATTTCATCATGCACACAAAACTTGAATTTGGGTTCAACCTTTGCTATTTGAAGCCATTTTTAAAACAAACCACTTTGATCATGGACGCTTTCTTTTTTTTTGTTTATGTCAATAATTGAGGTAGTTAACAATATTATTGTTAACCATGGTATTTTGTAGT
Source organism: Dioscorea alata (assembly GCA_020875875.1). Classification (NCBI taxonomy): domain Eukaryota; kingdom Viridiplantae; phylum Streptophyta; class Magnoliopsida; order Dioscoreales; family Dioscoreaceae; genus Dioscorea; species Dioscorea alata. The sequence continues at coordinate 13,057,354 of CM037026.1, forward strand.
ATATTGATAATAATAATAATAATAATAATAATAATAATAATATTATTATTATTATTATTATTATTATTATTATTATTATTATTATTATTATAAGTCATTATTATTGTTATAATAATAATTATTATTATAATAAAAATATTATTATAACAGTTATTAATAATGCACAGAGAGGACTTGACTCACCATGCTGCTTCAATCCATGGGCTTAAGCTCCATCCTCCTCAACAATTCAAGGACAACTTTCCTTGTCAATCCTTTAGTGAGAGGATTTGCCAAATTCTTCTTGGATCGCACATATTCCAAGTAGATTACTCTATTTTTCAACAATTGTTTGACTGTGCTATGTCTAATGAGGATATATCTCCTCTTACCAATGTATACACTATTTTTAGCAATCCCAATGGCTGCCTATGAATGTCAATGCAAGGAAACCGATACAAATGATCTTCCCCATATTGCATATCGGCTAAGAGGTTCCTTAACCATTTTGCTTCTTGAGATGCCAACTCAAGAGCTGTAAATTCAAATTCCATGCTGGAGCATGCTATACAGGTTTGTTTTGCAGACTTCCATGATAGAACACCTCCAAGCAAAGTAAAAACATAGCTACTAGTAGAGCTAACTTCATCATTATCCATTACCCTATTTACATCACAAAATCCTTCTAATACAGGAGTAAATTTACTTAAATGAAAATAACTAATTCATAATGCCCTTAAGGTATTTAAGTAAGAAATGGAGTGCATTACAATGCACATTACATGGATTATGAGTATAACAACTCAATATCTACAACAAATTTGATTATTACTAGCGCACACGTTGGCGTCACACAATGTCAAATTCTCGTCACACATCATATTTGATGACATTCACTATGGCGTCACAACACTCGTCACCTTTGCACCGTAGCTAAAGATATATTATGACAATATGCACATTATTGTCACCAAATGCTAAATTATACGTGACACCATAAATGAATGTCACATTATACTTATGTTTGGGTGACACTTATTTTTGTCATACAATAAATTATAGAGTGTCACACAATATCATGGATCGTCATAAAATATTATGAAAATATTCAACTATGAATGGCGAAAATCATATCGTTACACGAGTAGGTGACGTAGGGTATGTTACCCTTTATTAAGAAAATAACGTCACTGGATGTCATCGTTCGTCACACGAGATGAGAGAAATCTTCATCTATTTATGACAGAAAGAAAGATCGTCATGCGTATAGGTGACGTATGGTTTGTCATCCATTATTTAAAAATAATGTCACTAGATAACCAACTTCGTCAGCAAATATGAGGTAAATGTTCAGTTATTCATGACACAAACATGAACGTCACATGAATAAGTGGCATATTTGTTATGTCACTAGTTATAGGAAAATCGCATCACGGAATATTTGTAAATGTCAAATTAATCATGACATTAGCATAATCGTCACTTAAATGGGTGTAAACGCCAAACATTTTGTGACATTTGCAAAATTAAAAGGTGACAAAAATAAGCTGCATATTTGTGATCACTAAACGATTAACAATTTAGTGACAGGAATAAATTGTCAAACTAGTTGGAAAAAGATTATCGTCACAAATCATAGTTAAATATGAATAAATTGTGACGATACTTAGTTGTCACAATTATTATGTGAATTTTTTCTCTAGCCCATTTATCATTCATCATGAATATTTTAATATAATTTTTTATCAAATATTTTTTTGCAATCTATATTATTTTATATCATGATATAAAGGAAAGTAGAACAAAATGAAATCAATAGCATTTAATAAAATATCCCACAATCTCAAACATAAATCATCTAAATAACAAAGTAATCCAAAAAATTAATAGAACATCCTCATCCTCACATATTGATAAAGTTAACATCCTTTACCAAAAAAAAAAAGTCCAAGCAAATTGATAGGTGTTGCAACTTATTTGATAGCTTTCAATCCGATTCTTCTGATGACAATGATTCCATTGATGGAGAATTCGCTTCACTTGAAACTATAATACATTCAATAAAAAGACTTAATTGAAAAAAAAATGCAATGATAAGTAAATTAAGAAATAATGACAGTGCATGGTAAAATAAATCTAAAGCATAATATTACCTGCAAATTGTGGCATATGCACTTGTATTCCATAACCAACCATAGCTTGAGTCATTATTTGCATGTGATCTTGAACCAGTTCAAAATTCAACTTATGTTGCTTAAGCTTACATTTAAACTGTTGAAGGTTGTCCCAATTGTTCATTATTTTGAGTTTGTTGTATAATTTTTTTTTTTTTTTACTTCTAAATCTCAACCCGGGCGTCATCCTACATGAAACAATTTTCAATATAAATTAAATATAATCAAATTGAAGAATATAACTTAAAAAAATCATAATTGAAGTTTAGATGAATTAATAGATGTTTAGAGAACAAATATATTGAGTTTGAGGAGACAAAACAATAACAAATTCGTTTGAAATTAGAAACCAATGTTTAATTGGAGGAGTAGATTATAGTGCACTTAGAGAAAATAATCGGATGAATCGAATTAAACAGTTCTAAGGTGCTCACAATACATGGATATAATATAAATATGATATCATACTTGGATATATATTAATACATGACTCATCATAAACATGATAGAAAAGAATAAAAGATTCATTAATAAAGCAAACATCATTGAATGTAGAAATTGATTTTCAAGATTCAAAGGTATATTTCCAACAAACATCATTGAATGTAGAAATTGATTTTCAAGATTCAAAGGTATATTTCCAACAAACATCATTGAAATTAACCGTACTTCTAAATGCTTTTACAAATCAAAATAATATAACTTTAATTCATACCTTGTCTTCTTTTAGTGAAGTGTTGTCTTTGGAGAAAATTTTCAATAGCTCTCTTGCATAGCCAAAGAAGAAGATGAATTGTGAAGAAAAGGGATTTTCTTTTTAAGTTACGAAAATATTGGGTGAAATTTAGAAAAGGTTAGATATTTCCTAATTTGTACAAATTTTTAGAAATCATGTTTGGTGGTAGTGGAAAAAATAGTAAAAATAAAGATTTAAGAAGATTAGGTAAAAGTTGGAGGACTAAAAAAAGGCATATCATAATTAATACAAAATTTTAGGATCTTAATTATACAAAATTAGCTACAATTTTTGGCAAGAGTGGAGAAAATATGCATGTTACTAGGGGTAACAAATTATTATATTTATACTTCCAAATTGATAGCAAAACCACATATTAAATAATCTTAAAAAAAATAGGATAATAAGAACTTAGGTAAAAGCACACCTTATTAGGATATTTCATATCAATTTGTTTTATTTTATAATTTAGTTTTTTGTATTTCTGTATAAGATTTTTATGATGGCATTATAGAAGGACATTATTGGGTATTGTAAAAAAAAATTTCATTATCAAAGTTTTTTATTTGTTATTTTTTTCAATAATTACATGTAATTTTATATAATTTTTTAATATAGATGATTAGATATTATAAACACTAAGATTATTTTTTATTTTTAATACATGGTGTCCTTGATGTCATATCCACTGTTTCAATTTCATAATTTAATTGATGTCATATCAATTTGTTTTTATTTTATAATTTAATTGTTTGTATTTGCACATAATATTTTTATAATGGCATTATAAAAGGACGTTATTGGGTATTGCAAAAATATTTTTCATTGTGAAAGTTTTTTTTGTTATTTTTTCAATAATTACATGTAATTTTTATATAATTTTTTAATATAGATGATTAGATATTACAAAAACTTGGATATTTTTTTATTTTTAATTAAAGTAAGTTATTTTTAAAATGAGGGCATTTGCACTGTTTGTAATAAAAGGTTATCATTTATTTATAGTTATAAATTATTTTGATACAGAATTTGTCAAAGCTATAAACAACTTTTTTATAAATTAATTTTTGAGCTAAAATTTTCTGTTATATTTTAAGGTGTGTGATTCTTTTTACTATTGGCAAGATTGGGAATTGAACCCGCCTTCTTCATCATGAGAATGTGTGATATTTTATAAAATCCGTGTACTTGTCGGACATGTGACTTGTCCGCTTCATAAAATAATTTAAAAAAAATTGTTAATATATATATATATATATATATATATATATATATATATATATATATATATATATATATATATAAATTTAGCTTGTTTATGAAACTATGTATGAATACCTACATTAGCTTATCTAATATTATATTACCTATCTCTCTTTAATGTAAAGTTATAATTTTATTTCTTGTTCAACCATTAATCTCACTAATAAGTACTCTCGTTAGAATGAAAATGATATATCATTATGACAAAAACTTATTGTCATGCATTAATTAAACTAATGTGACATTATACAATTTCTTATAAAAATGTTATATCTATGTATGAGAAATGAGATTGTCCTAAATTCTTATACTTTAGTAATATATATAAACGTCATGATATAATTAAGATGTATGACAAAACCAAATGGTCACGGATAATGTACAATGTTATTAGTGATATAGTGTCAAAATTTGTTTAAAAAAATGGCGTTATATTTTCATCATAAACAATGCAATACCTTGATGATGGAATGGGAGTGTCACTAAAAAATGTTACCCTCCATCTTCTTTTGGAGGAAGGTGCCAACATTATGTGACGACAACGATAAAACGCCCAAATTTGTTTAAAAAAATGACATTACATATTCGTCACAAACAATGCAATACATTGATGATGACATGAGAGTGCCACAAAATATTGTTAGTGTTACTAAAAAATATTACCCTCCATCTTCATTTGGAGGGAAAATTTGGTGCCACACATTATGTGACACTAGTGATGAAATGTCAAAATTTGCTTAGCAAACATAACGCTATATATTCGTCACACAAAATGCAATATGTTAATGACGAAAAAAGAGTGTCACAAAATATCTTTAGTGTCACAAAAAAATATTACCCTCCATCTTCATTTTGAGTGAGAATTTGGCCCACACAATATGTGATGTTAGTGATAAAATGTCAAAATCAGTTTCAAAACAAAGACGTTATATTTTCGTCACAAATAATGTAATACATGGATGATGAAATGAGAGAGTCACAAAATATTATTAATGTCACTAAATAAATTTCCCTCCATCTTCATTGAAGTGAAAATTTGGCGCCATACATTATGTGACACTTCAATGTGACGTTGTCAAACATCGTCACATACAATATTTCATTTTGTGGAATTAAGTGACAATGTATGATGTTCATCACAATATATGCATGTGTTGTGACGGTTCCAAAATGCGTCATGTAGAAAACCGTCACTAATCATTAAATTTGTTGTAGCAGCATAAGCTATGTTAGTCTAGTATAGTTCATGAGGAATGTAACACTTCCAATAATTTTAACATACTCAGCTTGTGAAACACTAGGACCTATGTTTTTTTTTTTCCAAGAGACATGCTAGGATCATAAGGTGTTATTGCGGCCTTAACATTGAAATAATTAAATTTTTCAACACTTTTTAAATGCAATTACACTATAAACTAATAATATTTGTCCCTATAGTGCTCTTGTTTATTATTTAATGTTTACTAATTATTTAAATACATATCATCTGTCTCATTATCATATAATTTTATTATCATTGAAAGTATATAATATTAATTGGATGAATAGTTAATAACCCATAATGTTATATGGGTTATATAACATCATCAACACTAGGATGTTATTAATTATTATGATAACCTATTGTCGTGACCATGGTATAATTATAATATGATTATATAGTTGGCAGTATTATGGTAAGTTATCATAACAAAATATCATTATTATTGTCATTTATTAGTTATAATTATATAACTAATAAAGGATTATCATATAATAACAATTATTAATTGTTAATAATAAATTTTATTATTATATAACATAATTTAATAATATATTAATAATAATAATAATAATAATAATAATAATAATAATAATATTAACAATAAATATTATCATTATTGTTAAGGCACATATTTATTATTATTATAATAATATTGTAATAATAATTATTATAATAATTATTATTATTATAACAACAATGATAATAATATAATAACTGTAACAATAATAATAACAATAATAATTGTTATTATTATTTTTACTATAATTATTATCAATATTATATTATAATTATTATTATCATTATGTTATAATTTTTATAACATAATGATATATGCTAATAATATATATTAATAACAAGCATAATAAGTGAATGTTATTTATAATAATTACAATAATATTAAATAACAATAATAATAATTATTACTATTATTTATGGTAATAATAATGTCATATATTGTCATTAATAGGGGTAGTTTAATATAATATCTATAAATATTATAGATATTTGTATAGCTCCAATTGATATTATAGGGGTAGTCACATGCCCCTTTGTCTTCTCTCGATGAGCTCTGAATGGAGACACTCGCCCGTGTGTCTTTTCTGGATGACTTAAAAAAAAATTACAGACTATGCATACAAATTCCAAAACACTTATACTATGTACAGAGACTGCAAATATGATAAAAATATGACCAGATATCCCTATAAACACGCTCAAACGACCAAAAACTTTCGTCAAACACAATTAAGGCAGACGATAAACACCAAATATCCATGTGAAAATCACAACACACATATATAAAAACCAAAACACTGAAATTAAGACTTTTTATTCATCCTAAAACTAAAAGAAGCCTTAGAAAAATAGTAGAAGAGTTTGGATAAATAATTTAAATATTATAATAAATAATTATTATAATAAAACCACATGTTTTCTGAGTTATAATAAGTTTTGATTAACGAATTTTATAATAAAGGTTATTATTAATTATAATTTGGTGATGATTATTATTATCATTATTTTCATCCAAGGTGGTAAATTGTACGATGTGACTATCAATGGCCATGATGGGAATTGTTGACCAGATTACTTAAATGGTTGGAACCCATATGTGCGTAAACCCAATCTGACATCCCTACAATTTTATCCAAATGATTATAATAATTATTATTATAATTATTATAATATTATTATAGTTATCATTATTATAAATATTAATAATAATTTAAACAATTATATTATCGTGTATATTAATATGAGTTATTAATATTAATAATATGTGGTATTTCTATATAATAATATAGAAATCACAATAATAATTCATTATATCTTGATCTGTTATTATCATTAATATATATTATTAAAGGATGGCGATAACACCAACACTTATTATGCTTGTTATTATTTGTAATAATAATTATTTAGTAATTAATAATATTATTGTAATAATTTTGTCTACAAATTGGTAGTTTCAATTATACCACATGAATAGTTATTACGAATAATTATTGTCAATTAATGCTAATAAAATAATATTTGCATAGGATAATAATTATTATAATAATAATATTTTATTATATTGTTATTATTAACAATATTAATGATAAAATAATAATATTATTATTAATATTATTATTAATAATACAATTTATCATAATAAATTGTAATTAATAATATCCTAGTGTTTACACAATAACAATAATAACAATAATAACATAATAATCATAATGGTAATTCTTCATAAAAATGTTAATTACGAATTGCTATAATAAAAAATAACAATCTCAATTATTGATTATAACAATTGTTATCATATAACATAATTAAATTATAATAATTATTGTCACCTATATATAATAATGATAATAATATATTATACTAGTTATTAATATAATAGTTATACCATATTATTGATTATATTCTAAATATTTATTATACAAACCTTATTATCATTGATGGGTATTATCAACAACAATTCGATACAATTATTTGGTGTTTATCCTAGGTAAATAATTAATATATTGTTATTAATACCAACATGCCTATTATAATTATTATTAATACCAACAACATCAATGATGAAAAATAATAAAAGTTAATGTAATAATAATTATGAAATGTGCATTGATGGGTAATTATTAATAATAATTAGTATAGGAAATGGTAATTATAATAATAATTATTATAATTATTGTTATTATAATAATATTATTATAATAATAACAATAATATTATTTTTTAATCGTCATCATCATCATCATCATCATCATCATCATTAACTATTATTATTTGTCACCCTAGTAATTATTATCGCTAGGGTGACAAATGTCAAGGAAATTATTAATAATAATATATTATTATTATTGTTTATATAATTATTAACATATTCGTAATTACCATTTTTATGAAGAATTACCATTATTATTATTATGTTATTATTGTTATTATTGTTATTGTGTGAACATTAGGATATTATTAATAACAATTTATTATGATAAATTGTATTAATAATAACAATAACAACAACAACAACAACAACAACAATAATAATAATAATAATAATATTATTATTATTATTATTATTATTATTATTATTATTATTATTCGTGAAAGGAAATAAAAATAGGACAAACATGAGTTTTATTAGGAAGAAAATATATCTAGGTGGCCCTAGTTTTGTCATCCACAATTGTTAAAATATATCTTGCACCTGATAAATGAAGTGTTCTATAAGGCCCCCATAAATCAACATGTAGTTCAAAAGGAAGTGACACTTGCTTAGTAATAACAATATAATACTATATTATCAATAGTATGATAATATATGTGATAATAATGAAACTTGCCGAAATGTACATAAAAAAGTCAAAATTTACATAATAATGAAACTTGACGAGACAAGGAAGTGATGTTTTCCTGACTGTTTAGAGAGTCAAGATTGGGGATGGGGGCACCACGATCTACCAAGGAACCATTTTCAAAAAAGGAGTTGGATCTGGACAAATCTCGAGGCGAAGAAACGTGACGAGACCCTCCTCTACCCCCATGCCCTCCACGTCCTCGACTACCACATGTCGACAGGGCCGGTTGCATGGGTGCTAGAGAGGGAGGGCAGGATGCCACGTGGATACCGCTGGGAGTCATGCCATGCTAGCTGCAGAGATCGAAGGCACGTACGACCCACGAGTGCTAGCACCCGATGCACCTCCCCGGCCTCTACCACGCCGGCGGTAAGAGACCATCAACCAGGGTCCAAAGTCTTGGTCATCGGAATCGGCTGGAGCCGGCGGGTCTACAGAGATATCATTAGAATGATCAGGGACAGCCTCAGACATCTGCGCATCCCCATGCGTCCAGGAGTCGAGTCAGAAGACCCAACCAAGCCATGGTGAGAGAAAACTGGCAGGGAAGCAGAAGAGCCAAGTTTGCGAGGACAGGAAGCTTCTCCATGTCCAATGATCCCACAGCAGTAGCAGAAGTGCTAGTGTTATCGCCATCCTTTAATATGATAATAACAAACCAAGATATAATGAATTAATATTATAATTGTTATTATAATAAATTTGTATATTAATTGTTATGCGAATAAGAATATTGTTATTTTTATAATAACAATAATCAGATAAACATATTTGGTCGTGTGGCGACGTGGTCCAAGGAAGCTGCTTCACGACAACGCAACCGCTCCACGTTCAGCACAATGGCCTTCACGTCTCGCTCTCCACAATCAGCAATACCAACAAAGTCCTAAAAGCTTTAAAAGGGGGAAGAAGGAGAAGCTGAAGAGGAGGAGGAGATAGAGAAGAAAAATCAAGAAGAAGACCAAGGGGGCTTGATCCGTTGCCCTGCAAAAAAAAAAAAAAAGATATAGATATAAAAAAAAGAATATAGATATAAAAAAAAAGAAGCCGGCTGGGAGAAACTAACGAAGAAGAGGACATCGCTGCCGCCACTACAGTTGTGGCCTGCCACTGCTACCAGTGCTAGCGAGGGTGGAATATCCCTCGCTCGCCTGGCTATCGACTCCAAAAACCCACTATCGTTGTTGCCGGCCACCGTTGCTGTCGCCATTATTGCCATCAACACGAGCGAGGGTGGAATAACCCTCGCTCGCCTGGACATATATTCAAAGCTCCTGCTATTACCGTTGCTACCGACTGGTGCCGTTCTTTATGATGAACCCACGAAGATGAACCAAACCAGAAGGACCAACAAGCAGAGAAGATCACATCCATGAGGGTGTCTTCAACCATGTCCTAGCCTAAGATGTGATGAATGCTATTAAGGAGATGGGCTTCATCAACATGATTCAAATCCAAGCTAGAGCTATTCCGCAGCTTTTAGAGAGTAAATATGTTATTCTTGCTGTGAAGTTGCTTTATAATGTCAAATTTTCTCATAAAGTGTGGGATTGGTTGTCCATAGCCACGAGCTTCATTGTATCTTATGATTGATGAATCTGATCAAATATTGGAGCAAAATTTTGAGAATAACATGAAACAAATATCTGTGCATCTACCCGAAGATATGCAAACAACTTCATATATAAGAATTTACAATGTTCTTCTTTATTCTGCAAGTATATCTTGAATACTTGTACAAATTCTGCTAAGATGATCACAGGAAGCTTTATTCTAGCCTTGGTTTACTAATGGCATGTATTGCTTTGTGGCTTCATGTTTCCTTTACTATATTATATATGAAAGAGTAGTGCTGGATGTTGATTGGGTGAAACCATACTCTATTGTCTCATTTCTCTTTTGACCCCATTGACTGAGTGATTGTGAGAGTTTGTGATATACTGGCATTTCATCAAACACCCGTACATACAATAAGGCATTTCGATAAACACCTTGACAGAGCACTGTTCCGGTGAGCTATCTCCATCAAAGGAGGCCTTGAACTCAAAGAAATCTGGGAATTTATTAGTATTGTTTGATATAAAACCATGGGATGATGAGACAGACATGCAAAAGCTAAAGCATTCAAATGGAGAATTTACTTTGGGGAGTATCCAAGCTTGTTCCAGTTGAATATGGTATTTGGAAGCTTCAAATAATGATAATGATCATAAATGACTTAGTTTCTATTGACATGCCAAAAATATTAAAGGGGATGCTGAAAAGCTCAGGCTAAATTACAGCTTATATTCATGTTCTTCTCAATTATATATATATATATATATATATATATATATATATATATATATATATACAACATGAGAAATGGCCTGTTGAAATGATTAAGTATATGCTCACGTGCATGATGTAAAAAAAAAAAGGCATTGTATGCATACAAGCATGCATGTACCCAATTAAATACTTTAGTGGTTGTCTCTCTCTCAAGACATCTTTGGAGTCAATTAAAAAAAAAATATATATATATACACACACACATGAAAAGGAAAGAGTATTTTGGAATTGTATGAAAGTGACAAGCACCTGACCAGGGACATAAATGATTCATCTATTTATTGCAACATACCAAGCAATTGAAATGAACAAAGACTTCAAAATTATGAAATGAGGCCTCATTGATTATACTCATTACATCTTGACATATATATATACTATTTGATAAAATAAAATAAATAAATAAAAAAAATATATATAATAAATAAATAGAAGTGGAAGCTTAGTTCATGAAACCAGCATTGTGTGAATGAAATTAATCAAGCATTGTGGGAGAGAAATGATATATTATAGTGAGCAAAGCACATGCATGCACGTACATATGCTCACATGCTTTATTATAAAAAGATATAAAAAGGCGGGCCCACCAAGCAAATGAATTGATATACATGTAATGTCATGCATGCAATTTAAAAAAAATAGAAATTCTCAAGAGGGCGGGCCCCCATCATGCACCATGGTGATATATATATATATACATCCCGAAACAATGACAATGATATGCTTTGATAATATATAAATTTCAAGTGGCAATAAGACACATATCTCGAGACGGCAACAATGTGTGCGACACAGTGACGAGACACATGTAGCAACTATGTTCAAATATACACATATATTATGTGATAATATATATATATACATGTAGTTGAAGCCAAAATAGCCAAGTCAAGATTCAAAGATATGAATGAATCAAGATTTGGAGGCTCATACAAATTGACAATTGAATTCAGCGGTCTCAAGACGTCAGAAGTCAAAAAACCAAAGAGTTTCACAAGTCAAGATTTGAACGAAATCTCACAAGCATAGAAGCCGAAGCCTATGAAAAGTCAAAATCAAGAAGTTATAACTTCAAATTCAAACTGAAGATGCAAATCAAATCCAAAAGGGAAAATATCCAAGACACAAGTTCAGACACAAGCCAATTCACAAGTCAAGATGATTTCAAATTCATGTATTTTCAATGAGTGTATAAATTCATATTTATTGAAATGAATGAAATTGATTATCACAACCTGTTTTCTTGTTTACACTCGTTTCTTAATCGGAGGTTCCTGCAACAATGTCCAGGGTAATTAACATCAAGGGCTTGCCCCTAATGGAAGTCATGAACCCATAATCTCTTCAAGTCATATAAAATTAAAATTCGATTTGTGATCCATTATTTTCAACCGGTCTAACCATAATCAAAGGTCGGGTGAGAAAAAAGGAGCCCACAACGGACAATAATTATTATTATTTAATAATAATAATAATCACTTCCCATGAATAACAATAATAATATTATTGTGATTGCATAACAATCATATTATTATTATGATAGGGTGTAACAATAAATAATAAGACAATAACAATATTGTTATTATTTTATTATCAATATCATTATAATAAATAATGCTATTATTGATATTATAATAGCATTATGTTGGGGAAGTCCTCGTGTTACTCTTCAATCTCGGCATACTCAAGGTTGGACTCTTTGGGAAAAACCCGACGAGCGACGCTTGATGAGTGCTCATGTATAAGTGATACGAAATATGCTTTTCTTGCATTGAGCATTATTTTTCTCAGATTTCATCACTCATTCGTGTGTATTTATGTTCTTTTGCATATTTAGAGTTATGGAGATGAGTTGGAAGAAAAAAAAGCAAAAATAGGTCATGGACGCAATGGTTGAGTAGACTCTTGGACTAAGCAAGAACCAAGGCACAAGTTGTAGACATGTATGCCAACCTCTAAAGTGCTTAAGTGATTATACAAATTGGAGAGACACAAAAGTAGTCACACTCATATAGTCCAAATTATATAAGCGGAGGGCGCGGTCCTATCCGCTATCATCCATCGTTGGAGAAGGCCCATCACTTTGCATCATCGATCTAGCTTGGCCTTGTTTGCTATTGTAACCCATAAATTTATTGAAACGCCTGTGCATCTACATTGGGTGTGATCATACCAGCACTAAAGCAACGGATCTCATCAGAACTCCGAAGTTAAGCTTGCTTGGTCAAGAATAGTACTAGGATGGGTGACCACCTCGGAAGTCCTCGTGTTGCACCCTCGCTCCTTTTTTTTTTTTTTTTTTTGCTCCATGATTTATTCGTTTTCCATATCCGTTTTTTCTCAGTATTTTTAACTTTTAACTTTAAAAACAACAACAACAACAACAACAACAATAATAAATTTCAATATTATACTAAAAAATAAAAATCTCGTGGCCCTTGCCATCGTTCAATTTTTTTTCAAACACAAAATTCGATTTTCAATTGAAGGTCTACGGTGAAGCGGAGGGCGTGGTGCTCTCTGCTGACAACCGCCGTTATAGAAGCCCCATCACTTTGGATCATCGATCTATCTTGGTTTTGTCTGCTATTGTAACCCATCAATTTATTGCAACGCCTGTGCATCTCCAAATGGTGTGATCATATCAGCATTAAAGCAACGGATCCCATCATAACTACAAAGTTAAGCGTGCTTGGGCAAGAGTAGTACTAGGATGGATGACCTCTTGGGAAATCCCTGTGTTGCACCCCTTCTCAATGTTTTTTTTGCTCCATGGTTTATTTGTTTCCCTTATCCGTTTTTTCTCAATATTTTTGACTTTTAATTTTAAAAACAACAATAACAACAACAACAACAACAACAACAACAATAATAATAATAATAATAAATTTCATTATTATTTTTAAAAAATTAAAGTCTCATGGGCCTTACCATCATTCAATTTCTTTTTCTCCATGGTTTATTCATTTCCATATCCGTTTTTTCTCAATATTTTTAGCTTTTAATTTTAAAGACAATAACAACAACAACAATAACAACAACAACAACAACAACAACAACAACAACAACAACAACAATAATAATAATAATAATAATAATAAATTTCATTATTATTTTTAAAAAATAAAAGTCTCGTGGGCCTTGCCATCGTTCAATTTTTTTTTTTTCAAACACAAAATCCCCTATTCAATTGAAGGTTTGCGGTGAAGCGGAGGGCGCGGTCCTATCCGCTAATATAAGACGTTGGAGAAGCCCTATCACTTTGGATCATCGATCTATCTTGGCCTTGTCTACTACTTTAACCCATCAATTTATTGCAACGCCTCTGCATCTCCATCGGGTGCGATCATACCAGCTGTAAAGCACCGAATCCCATCAGAACTCCGAAGTTAAGCGTGCTTGGGCGAGAGTAGTACTAGAATGTGTGACCTCCTAGGAAGTCCTCGTGTTGCACCAGTTTATTGGTTTCCCATATACGCTTTTTCTCAATATTTTTAGCTTTTAATTTTAAAGACAATAACAACAACAACAACAACAACAACAACAACAACAACAATAATAATAATAATAATAAATTTCACGATTATTTTTAAAAAATAAAAGTCTCGTGGGCCTTGCCATCGTTCAAATTTCTTTTTTCAAACACAAAATCCCCTTTTCAATTGAAGATCTGCGGTGAAGTGGAGGGCGTGGTCCTATCCGCTAACATCCGTCTTTGGAGAAGCCTTGTCACTTCAGATCATCGATCTATCTTGGCTTTTTCTGCTATTGTAACACATCAATTTATTGCAATGTCTGTACATCTCCATTGGGTGCTATCATATCAGCACTAAAGCACTGGATCCCATCAAAACTCCGAAGTTATGTGTACTTGGGCTAGAGTAGTACTATGATGGGTGACCTCCTGGGTAGTCTTCATGTTGCACCCCTTCTCCTTTTTTTTTTCTGCTCCATGGTTTATTCATTTCACATATCCGTTTTTTCTCAATATTTTTAGCTTTTAATTTCAAAGACAATAATAATAATAATGATAATAATAATAATAATAATAAATTTCATTATTAGTTTAAAAAAAAAGTCTTGTGGGCCATGCAATCGTTCAATTATTTTTTCAAACACAAAATTCCTATTTTAATTGAAGGTCTGCGGTGAAGCGAAGGGCGCGGTCCTATTCGCTAACATCCACCGTTGGAGAAGCCCCATCACTTCGGATTATTGATCTATTTTGATCTTTTCTGCTATTGTAACCCATCAATTTATTGCAATGTTTGTGCTTCTCCATCGGGTGCGATCATACCAGCTCTAAAACACAGGATCCAATTAGAACTCCGATGTTAAGCGTGTTTGGGTGAAAGTAGTAATAGGATGGGTGACCTCTAATAATAATAATAATAATAATAATAATAATAATAAGTTGTTATTATTGTTATTATTGTCTGATGGGATCCAATAATAAGTCACTATTATTTTAATAGTGATGGGAGTGTAGTGAAGCCCTCCATATAATAATAACACATGTTTATTATTTTTAATAATAATAACATAATAACAATAATAAAATATTATTATTTCTAATAACAAGCGGAGGGCTTGTTATTATTATTGATAACAATAATGATAACAATAATAAACCATATGGTTTGTTGTTAAAATCCCCTTTAATTATGAAAATAATATTATCATCATTATTATTAATTTTAATATTATTAAAGCGGAGAAGCCCTCTGCTTTAATAATTATTGTTATAACAACAATAACAATAATAACACATAGTAACAATAGATAATAGATAATAACCCATCCTAGTATTATATCAACGAAATAGTAATTATTGGCCTTGCCAATAATTATTATTATTATTGTTAACAATAATAATAAAATGATAATAACAATAATAATATTAATTTATTATTAATATTAATGTTAACGGTCCTATCCGCTAACATCCGCCATTGGATACGCCCATCACTTCGGATCATCGATTTATCTTGGCCTTGTCTGCTATTGTAACCCGTCAATTTATTGCAACGTCTGTTCATATCAATCAGGTGTGATCATACTAGCACTAAAGCATCGGATCCCATTAGAACTCCAAAGTTATGAGTGCTTGGACGAGAGTAGTACTAGGATGGGTGGCCAATAATAATGTTATCCTTATAATAACATTATTAATATTATTATTAAAAAAGCGGATCTATAATAATAATATAGATCCGCCTATTAATAATTACTATTATTAATAATTGTTATTATTGTTAACAATAACAATAATAATAAACAAATAATATTTTTGTTACGAGCATAATAATAATATTATTATGATCATAACAATAATAAAATAATTAAGTCAATAATAATAATAATAGTAATAATAATAATAATAATAATAATAATAACAATAATAATAATAATAATAATAATATTATTATTATTATTATTATTATTATTATTATTATTATTATTATTGTTAATAATAACAATAATTATTTATATGATCATTGTTATTATAATTATAAAAATAACAATAATAATATAATTACAATAATCGTTCTATCCCAACACAAATAATTATTATAATAAACTTCTCCTTGTTATTATTATTGTTATTATTTTTTCTTAATACACTTGTTATAACATCATTATTGAAATTTATTATTATTATTAATAATAATGATATTATTATTTTTTAATAATATTAATAACCAAATATTGTTAATAACAATAAAATTATTGTAACAAGATAGATCGATGATCCGAAGTGATGTTGATTCTCCAACGGCGGATGTTAGCGGATACAAAAATTGATGCAATAATAATAACAATAATAACAAGGAATACCAACAGCGATAATAATAATTATCCTTGTCATTTTATTGGCAATAGTAATATTGTTATTATTATTAACAATAATAATAATAACATTAATTATTATTATTGTTACAATGAAAAATAATATTATTATTGTTAATAATAATATTATTTTGTTATTATTACCCTTTTTTTTAACAATGAAATATAATAATAACAATAATAATAATAATAATAATAATAATAATAATAATTATTATTATTATTATTATTATTATTATTATTATTATTAAAATTATAAAAAAAATTATTTTTATAATAACAATAATTATAATAATAAATTATTATTATAACTTTATTTTAATAATAACTTATGTTAGATAATTTTGTGTTTATTATTGTTATTGTGATTATTATTATTGTTAGTTACAATAACAATAATAGCAGCACGATTATTGTAGTAATAATCGTTATTATTTTGATTATTATAAGCTATTATTGTTATTATTATTATTGTTGTTATTAATAATAATTATTGTTATAATAACTTATTTGATTATTATTATTGCTATTGTTATTATTCGCAATAATAATAATATTGTATGATTATTATTGACACTAGGATTATTATTATTAATATCAATTATAATCCGTTTATAATAATAACAATTTAAAACCATCTTTAAGACAATTATTAATATTATTTGTTGAATAATGTTATTAATTATTATTGTAGAACAAATTATTATTATAAAGTCATAATAATAATAACAATAACAATATTAAAATAATAACAATATTATTTTTTTAATAATGATAACAACAATAACAGATAAGGCCAACATAATAATAATTATTATTATAAACATGGAATAATTATTAATAACAATAATAATGATAATAATAATAATAATAATAATAATAATAATATATTTACAATGTGTAATAATCATTCACATTATTATTGTAAAATAATAATAATAATAATAATAGCGGATTATTTAAATAATAATAATTATTATTATAATTTAACTTATAGTATTACTGCTACAAAATAATAATTTGTTATCATTGAAATATATTTATTATTAAAATTATTATTATAATAATTATTATATTTATAATTCTATTATTAAACATATAATCACCCTTTAACAAAATCACCATAATAATAATAATAATAATATTGTCGTTATTGTTATCATAATAATAACACAATCCTTTTATAAACATGGGTGACCAAGATATATTATTATTATTATTATTATTATTATTATTATTATTATTATTATCATTATTGTGCGTCTCCATCGGCTAACATTATATAATAACAATAATAACAATTATTAATAATAATAATTCTGCTATTGTAGCACATCTATTTATTGCAATGCCTGTGCATCTCCATCGAGAGCACAGGCATTGCAATAAAATGATGGTAATAATAATAACTTTTATTGTTAGTAATACTAATAATAATAACAACAACAACAATAATAATAATAATGAAATAATTATTGTTATTATAATAATAATAATAATAATTATTATTATTATTATTTCATTATTAACAATAAAATTAACAAGGAAAAGTTCAACGAATAATTATTATTAAGGAAAAGTTCAAGGAAAAGTTCCAAGGAAAAGTTCCAAGGAAAAGTTCTTGGAAAGTCCTCGTGTTGCACCCCCTCTCCATTTTTTTCTCTCCATGGTTTATTCGTTTCCCATATCCGTTTTTTCTCAATATTTTTAGTTTTTAATTTTAAAGACAATAATAATAATAACAATAATATTAATAACAACAACAACAACAACAACAATAATAATAATAACAATAAATAAATAAGAATAAAAATTATTGAGGATAACAATAACAATAATAAACGCCTTGCCATCGTTCATTTTTTATTATTATTATTATTATTATTATTATTATTATTATTATTCATACCAGCACTAAATTATTAAAAAAAATTTAGTGCTCGTGTGATCGCACCCGATGGAGATGCATAGGCGTTGCAATAAATTGATGAGTTACAATAGTAGACAAGGCCAAGATAGATCGATGATCAAAAGTGATGGGGCTTCTCCAACGGCGGATGTTAGCGGATAAGACTGCGCCCTCCGCGTTCACCGCAGACCTTCAATTGAAAAGGTATTTTGTGTTTGAAAAAAAAATGAACGATGGCAAGGCCCACGAGACTTTTATTTTTTAAAAATAATAATGAAATTTATTATTATTATTATTATTATTATTATTATTATTATTTTATTGTTATTGTTATTATTGTCTTTAAAATAAAAAGATTAAAATATTGGGAAAAAACGGGTATGGGGATCGAATAAACTATGTAGCAAAAAAAAAAAAAAAGTAGAGGGGGTGCAACACGAGGACTTCCCAGGAGGTCACCCTCTTCTTAAGAATAATTATTCGTTGAACTTCTCCTTGTTATTGTTATTATAATAATTATTCGTTGCAATAATTATTGTTATTATGTCTTAATGAAATATTATATGATGATTATTATTATTATTATTATTATTATGTAATAATAATAATAATAATAATAATAATAATAATAAGTGTAACAAAAGGACTTCTCCGCTTATTAATTTATTATCTTAATTATTATTATAATAATAATAATAACAACTGGTAATTACCAAAGAAACCCCCAAAGTTTGCAATATTCACAAAAAAACCCCATGAATTTTAATATCCCTGAAAACCCCCTCCTTTTGTATAGAATGAATTTCAAACCCCCCAGTGTTGTAACGGAGTTTGACGGAGTAAGTTTGAATTTATTGGACAAACTTGCCCTTACATGGGAAGTTGTGAAATCGCGACTTGGTTTGACGGTAATGCCCTTACGTGGAATGATGTTACCGCTTATAGAGGAAGTGGTTTATTTTTCTTTGTTTATTACCGAAAGAACACCATTTCCGCCCCCGGTTAACTGCGATCATCTCCTCTTCACCTTTTCCGTTTCCAAAGTTGTCATTGGGTGGGCATCTTGCTATCATCGCCTCTTCATCTTTTCCATTTCCGAAGTTGTCATTGGCTGGGCATCTTGCTATCATCGCCTCTTCACCATTGTCTGAAAGGAGAACTCCCGCTCAAGTCTTCGGAATTTCATCAGTTTTCACACCAAGGTAAGGAGGCCATTGATGAATCTGATGATTGAGTTTTCTGTGTGATAAATCTGATTTCGTGTTTTATAATGTTGTCCCCGTTTAAGTATTGAGTTCCCTGTTTGACTATTTCGGTTTCTGTTTAACTATACGAGTCTAAACAAATGTATTGTTCTTTTTGTAGGGTTTTTGTCATGGCGGTCAACCTAGTTAATGGCCGATGCTACTTGACACCTGTTGTCCAGACTCTGAGTGAATTGAAAGCTCATATGAGTGGATGTCACTGAGAGATCATTAGAAGGACACCGTTCATGGCTTTGACCGAGATTGAAGCCGTCCTCCAAGAGAGAACCCTTCTTGATTCTCTGCTGCAGAGATTTGATGACCGCAGCAACAAATTCAGGATCGGGGCCAGCCTGGTCAGTTTCAGGCCTCAATATGTGGCTCTCATCCTGGGGCTACGGTGTGTTGGAGACGCTGTCGTGTTCCAAAAGAAGAAACCACGCTCGACATTCGAATCGAGGTTTCTATCAAAATCGTATGAGAGAAATAAAAACTTCATCAAGAAAACACTTGAGCAGCTAGTTCAGCAGAGGGGGCAAGAGGAGAATTTTGTAAAACTCATCATGGTGTACCTCATGGATACTATCCTCTTCCCGAACACCTCCTGCTCTGTTCCAATCTGGATCATTGACTACGTCGACGACCTAGCGGGCATGGGACGATATGCATGGGCGCAAGCAACCCACAAGTGAATGATGGAGGACGTTCCATAAGCGGCCGCTCGAGTGCAAGCGAGGTGCTCCGGGAACAAGACCAACACGGGGTACGTCAAAGGTTGCTCGGTTGTGCTAACGACTTGGTTCAATGAGCTTACCGGCACCGGCAAGAAGATTCATTTTGGCAAGACCCCAAGGATCCTATGCTATGGTGAGAACAGCTACCGGAAGCAAGTGTCCACAGGAACCTTATTTTCATCTTTTGAAGGAAAAGAGGTAATAAATCGATTTAAGTACCGTATTTGTCGTTTAACAAAATATATTAGTGTTTAAACATATGATTTAACGTTTAACTATATTGGGTATTATTTACCTTACGTGGTTTTTGTTACAAACAGAGTATTTAGTGTTTAACAGTATTGTTGTTTACAATTGTCAGTTTCCCGAATTGGTCGCCGCGAAACAGGACGAAGAAATATTTGTTGGGGTCAGCCGTCGGGTTGATACAACTACACACAGAGGTGATATTCCCGCACCCATTCTGTTGGCGTCAAGGAGAGATGATCGGCCAACATCCTCGAAGCGCTTCCGACGCCGATCACCCGTTCCCCTGCTCGGTGACGGGCAAGCCCCCCTCCACCCCCCCGATAGCAACATCCGACGACCTGACCGCACGTCTATAGCAGGCGTGCGAGATATTCACTGTAGAGTTCCCAAGGCTTGTTGCTCGCGTGGTGGCTCTAGGGGTACGTTCGTAGGCCGATGTTGAAGCAAGAGCCCCCCTCCATCCGTCGGGTGACAGTGTTACCATCTTCGATGATGACGTCATTGCGAGAACAGTCCCGCGAGGCCAGCGCTGGAAGAGGCTTGCGTGGAAGGAACCAACAATGTCGCTGCCTTCGCCGGCAGACGTCATAGCAATGGAAGCACCAATTGATGTTTAACCAACAATGACTGAGGCTCAGCCAACTTTAACTCCGAGTGCGCCATTGGAAAAGGGGCAAGTACTGAATGCGCCGGCTGCACTGGCTGTGGGCCCTCCTGTCGATGCCGCTGGCGATGTCGACAGGATAATAGAATCTCTTGCCAGTGAAGTCCCTTCGTTGGAGGCACTGGCACCGACAACGAAGGAGAACACCATCCAGGCGGTGATTTCCGTGGAAACGGAGAAAAACGCTGGCTTGTTATCGGTAGCGGCCCCGGCAATGAAGGAGGACACAATCCAGGTGGTAGTATCTTTGGAATCAAACAAAGACGTTGTTGCGTTACCGGCACCGGCACCGAAGAAAGACTCTGTGGTAGTACCGGATTCTAATAAAAACGTTGCCGCAGCTACCGAAAATAAAGAGGCTGCCACCGAAGGGCAAAGAGTCGTCAACGAGCAAAGAACACTAACTCAAGCTGAGAGAACACTCCTTACAAATCAACAGTTCGATGACGTGCAGAAGAACTTTCTTCCGAAGAAGAAAAAATATGCCGGGTTACCGCGTCTCGCGCAATTCGAACAGGAAATCATATCAATATTCTTGAACTGCTATATGGACTCGTAAGTTTCGTTTAACTATCTATGTTATCAATTAAGTAATTTACGTTTCTATTTAACTATCCGCTTTATTATTTAACTATTTCATTTATCTGTTTAAGTATGTTACTTAGAATTTAAATTGTTTTATTTTTCCTTTAAATGTCAGGACTGTCGTATGGAGGAATGGCTTTGTTCACACGACACGAGCCAACTTGTTCACGTTATTGGATGGGAAGGAAATGGTGACAGACGACGTCGTCATCGACGTTCTCATCTGCATCATCCAGAAGGAGCTGAAGAGATCACGGTCTCCTTATAAGAAGCGGGCTGCCATCACCCGGCCACTAGTACTGTGCCTGTCCAAACAAGAGGACACGGTGGAAATCGCTATCGGCAAGATCGACGATGCTGCGCGGAACGTCCATGATCTCGACATCGTAATCATGCCAATAATTTTAAATGGCCATTTCCACGTCCTCATTCTGGACAATGTCAAACGAGAGTACAGGCATTACTCTTCTTGCGAGAGTGAGGAATACGACAGAGACGCGATCGATATAGTAAGTTACAGGTCACGTATAGCACACACATCGGGCTTCGTATTTGTCCATACTAACTTTAAAGTTTATTTCTTTACAACGAAAACTATTCGAAAATTGCGTCGAGATGGAATTGAGCGTGTCGGCGACGTCCTCGTACCCCATGATTCACGATAGGAGTGCTCCACGACAAAAAAAAAAGAAGTGTCGACTGCGCAGTGTACGTGATGCGGATCATTGAGCAAATTCTAAATGGTGAAAAGCTATGCCTACCGCAAGTGGATGTCCCTTACCTACGACTGAAGTATGTTGCATGCATACTTATCGATGGGAGTCCAGCCGGTGTAAGCGACAAAGGCGAGAAGAGTACCGCATCCGATGCACAAGTATAAATTAGTTTGTTATTACAATGTAATCTTCTTAACATAACAAACAACGGCTGTCCGTATCGTTGGCAGTTTTTTCCAAAAACATATGTAAATTTTCTTCTTCAGTGTTTAACTTTAGAAATATATGTTTGAATATCAGTGTCTATGTTTAAATAAAAAGGTCTCTTTTTAAATATCAATGTCTTCGTGTAAGTGAGTAGGCTTCTGTTTCATAAACACTGAGTGACAAATAGAAACGTTTTTGCTTTGAACTCTACATGGGAAATCGTGGGCGTGTGACGTGGTTTAATCATACCAGCCACTGCAATAATTTCTCCGTCTTGGGAGGAGGTCAGGGATTTTGAAATACATTCTGTACCCGCTTCTGTACGACCGGAATTAACCTTTTGATCATTGTCTCGACGGAGGGCTTTTGGCGGCAACCCTAATTAATAGCCGATGCTCTATGACAGCGGTGGCGGACACGATGGATGAATTGAAGGTTTACATGAATGAACAACACTGGGAACTTATACGATTGACACCGTTCAAAGCATTTACTGCGGTGGTAGCGGTATTCCAAGATAGGACCCTTCTTGATTTCCTGTTGCAAAGGTACGATGACGGCACTAATAAATTCAAGATCTAGGCAAGCATGCTAAGTTTCAAACCTGAAGATATCACCCTCATTCTTGGTCTGCGTTGTGATGGAGAGGAAGTCGTCTTTCAGAAGAAGAAATCACGCTCATCTTTCCAAGAGAGGTATTTCTCGAAAAGCTACGAGAGGCACAGCGACTCTATCAAGAGCACACTTGAGCAACTTGTTTGGCAGAGTGGAGAAGAGGAAAATTTTGTCAAACTCCTGACGGTGTACCTCATAGGTACAGTCCTCTTCCCAAATACGTCATGCTCGGTGCCAAATTGGGTCATTGATTACGTCGATGATCTACCTACCATGGGCAGACAACTCTTCACTCTGCTTGAAGGAAATGAAATGGTGGCCGATGAGTTGATGGACGAATTTGTATGCATAATTCAAATGTCCATGAAGAGGGTATCATACCCTTATAAGAAGCGCGCCTCCATCACACGTCCATTGGCACTGTTTATGTCCAAACAACTTGACACGTGCGAGTCGTCGCTCGCTATGATTGGAGACGCCGCGAAAAACATGCATGAAGTTGACATTGTTATCTTTCCAATAATCATGAACGGCTGCTTGCATGTGGTGGTGCTTGACAATGACAAACAAGAATACAGGCATTATTCGTCATGCCAAAGCGATGAGTACACCACAGACGAGTTTGAAATGGTAAGGTCCTTAGTCATTCACCGTTTCATGAACAGTATTTTAATACCATCACGTTGTATATCTCAACAGAGGAGACTATTTGACTATTGTGTTTATATGGAGTTCGCCGAGGCGGTGACTATGCTGTACCCGCTAATTCATGACGGTGACACCCCACAACAGAGACGAGGAAGTGTCGACTGCGGTGTTTATGTGATGCGATTTATCGAGCAAATACTCGAAGGTGAGAAGCTACGCCTTCCTCGAAAGGATGTACCATATTTCTGATTAAAGTATGTTGCCTGCATACTTATTGAAGGTCAAAGAACCGGAATCATAGAAAGAGACGAGTCTTCGACTGGGGAGGGGAAACCGACTTGAGTTATTGTTTTGAAATATTCTGTTTAACTAAATATGTTAATATTTAACAAATCCCATTTCTGTATAACTATAAGTGTATATATTTAATTTTAACTGGTTTGATTTAAACTTGAACCTGGCCATTGGACTATCTGCATTTCAGTCCTTTAACAATAATATGTGCATGGTTAAAACCAACCGTTGTTGTTTAAATATTAAACGTAGAGGCAGTTTTACACTTGAAATGAAATATGTTTATTGCAAATACGAGAATAAGTGATTACATATCAAACAAGGACACGTAAACAGGTTTACAGGTTTACATTTGGTTAAAAAAGTGTGCATTTACACAATGAACTTGAGGCGAGTCTTCGACTGGGGTGGGGAAACCGACGAAGATGAACCTTCCAGCTTGAAATGATTCCAATCGAAGATGAACCTTCATGGAATTTGAGCAGCACTTTTATTGGAATCATTTCAAGCTGGAAAGTTTATCTTCGCTTGCAAAATCTTCGCCTGCAAACATCATCCAACTGCATCCAAAACCTGTGATATCGAGAAACCTTTATAAAGTTTTAAAACAATTGATGGGATATCTGATCGAATAGGGGATGTCCTGGATGCATCTCAGTGATGTAATCGTTGGAATCTTACAAATTAGAGGCTTCGCATGGGGTTGTTCAAATTGTAAACCAAATACATTTTTTACAAGTTGAACAACAACCTGCGGATTCTCTGATCTCGAAGGATACTCCGATTACATTGCTAGGATGTATCCAGGCGATCCCCTGATCGAGCAGATGTCGCATCAATTGTTTTTGTAACTTTATAATCTAATCACTCCAAGCGAAGGCAATTTATAGAGTAGACGGGAAATGGAAGGGTCGTTCAACTTGGCTACTTGAATTCAGGAGATACATTAAATGTCTTTGAATGAGAATTCTAAGGGTCGATCAATTTTGACCGGACAACTACGCTTTGGTATTATATGTATTACATTTCTATGTTATCCCTTAAACAAAACGTTCGCCATTTAAATTTAACTTAAACCATTTAAATATTGACGTCTCTATTTAACAAACATTGTTACTCATTAAAATAATATATTTATGTTTAAACTGACTGTGTAAATATCAAACCTATAGACATAAATATGCTTATTATGACTTAAAATAGGTGTTTATTTACGATGCCTAGTCGGCGACAGGTTTATTACAAGATCTACGATTATGGCCGGACGTGTGGCAGTTGCTGCACCGTAACTCGCGGACCTCAGACTCTTGCGACTCGATCCTCTTCCGCCTGGGTCGCCCAGGTTGCCTTCTCGTAACAGGCGAACGCAGATGGAGTTCTCGATTGTCGTCTGTAGGCTTGTCATCGTCTTGTATAGGGAAAATAGCTTCCCTATACGCAAGTTTGTATGTCTCCACGGTGAAGTAGCCGCTAATAAATTGATGAACGTTGGTGTTTGTCTGCATTATTGCAGCGCAAGCGTGTGTGCACGGGATACCATAAATTTGCCACCTGCGACATGAGCATGTTCTACCCGATAGATCGACGGAGTTGCTGCAATGGTCAAGGACTTCATAACGATCATCGACACAACGACCAACATAAAGATTTCGGCTTTCCGCAACCAGTTCGTCTACCTTCTTATGTATATCGGGGCATAAGTAGGTGTCCCATTTGTTCGCTTGTTCACGACGGGTGCATAACATTCGCATTAATTTGAACTTGTATCATAACAAATTATAATTGATTGTTAAGGTAAGCCAAGAATAGTTAAACATAAAAGTAGATAGTTAAATGAAAACAATTATAATTAAACAAGAATAAACATAATTAAACAGAAACCATTATAGGCAAAAGTAAAGTAAACGAAGTTAAAGAGTGACAAAGATGTTTAAACAGATTGAAAATCAAACATTCAAATACAGTATGGAGTCGACCATTCTCGTCACGGGTAAATGGCGAGCTACTTTTATCCACGCATTGAAGGACTCTACGACATTTGAATATATATTGCCCCAACATTGACCTTTGAACAAATAATTACACCAATGTGACAAATCTGACTTTTGAAGCAACCAGCGATGCGTTTCTGGTGATGTGGCCTACAATTCATTCACCGTATCATCAAATTCTTTAGCCGTTGATGCCCACGCAATACGAAAGCATATGGACCATCACTCCTCCTTTAATGCCTTCCCAAGTTCGCCATTGGCTTTCATAAAATTGGCCTCCATGTGTCGAAGGCAATAGGCATGTGGCGAAGAGGGGAAGACCCTTGCAATGGCGTTCACAAGCCCCTTAGACCTGTCTGACACAAATGTAACAATCTTTTCATAATCGCCGTCATCGTATAACGCATCACCTAACTTGGAAATGAACCATGTCCAATTCGCATCTGTCTCGTTGTCGACGATACCGAAGGCCTAGCGGAAAAATCCATTGTTTCCATCTTTACCTGTGGGCCCCAGCAATGTACCATGATATTTCCCAAGAAGATGGGTACCGTTGACAAACAGCAGCGGCCTGCAACCCCTCTTGAATCCCATGATACAAGCACAGAACGAGAAGAATGCACGTTTAAAATGCTCACTATCTCTTTCTACAATCGCAATGCTGCCGGGATTTGTCTCAGCCACCTTATCCACGTACCAAAGTAGCAGATCATAGCTGGAGACGTCGCTGCCGTCGAGGATCACCCAGGCACGCTCTTTACTCAACCAAGCTTGCTTGTATGGAATGTGGACACCGTGTTCCCGTAACATGTCCTTCTGAATGTCGATAGGCCTGTATAATGGCTGGCTTTTAAGCTTATCAATCACTCATGCGCTTACCCATTTTTTCGACGCTTTCGGATGTGACACTGAGCCAATTCCACCACCACAAGTGTGTGACGGGCGCATTGTCTTTATTTTGAACATATTTTTATTGTATTCCTTTGATGCATGAAGGCGCCAGCCACAACCAACGGCAGCGCATTCTACAGTCACCCTGTATTTCTCATTCTTTATGAATTTGAAGTCAAAATTCCTCTTGATTGCAAAATTCCGAAGAGCTTCTCTGAAATGGTCAACGTCTACGAAACGTTGTCCGATATCCAACGACAATACTTCGGGATGATCGGAGGAGGACGGAAGGCATGCTGCACCATCCTAGTCGCCATGAGATGGAACAGGTGCACTAGCAGAATCAGAATTCCTGCCAACACTTCAGTTAAGCAGAAAACATCAGTAACTTAATCGGAAACAAAATAAGTTCACTTGAAACGTATATGTTTAAACTAAAACATAATAAGTTAAACACAGACACAATTAGTTAAACGATAAAATATATGTTTAACCGGGAACTGGGATGAGACCAGTTAACAAAGCATAACTTATTGGTTTAAAAGGGAAACTTATTTTTTTAAACGAAAAATGGAATACTCAACGTAAAAATATAATAATTAAACGGTAACTATAATAATTAGGCGAACACATATGACTTTAAGAGTAAAGATAAAGGATAAAAACTTTACAATGACAAGAATTTGTTTTGACTATGATGCGACAATGGCACATCATCTGTCTCAACAACGAGATCGACTGCAGCGCATTTGAAGAGTGAGTATACATGACACATGCGCTGGAAGTCAACCTCATTTTCTATTGGACAAATCGTTTTATGTCCATCGGGTGTGATAAACTTCACCCTAACATGAGAAACATCAAGATCCCATCGGTCACATATCTCCGCTAAGATTAAATCCCAACAAGTCTGTGCCGTGAAAATATTGTGGGTACCCCACTTATTCGGGTTATAATAATAAATAATAAGCTAATAATATAATAATTATTACTATTAAAAGTCCTCAATATTATTAATAATATCATTGTCACAATAAAAATGACAATATTATTATTCGCGCAACAATTAATATACAAAATTATTATAATAACAATAATAAGAAGAATTCATTATATCTTGATCTGTTATTATCATTAATCTATATTATTAAAGGATGGCAATAGCACCAACACTTATTATTGTTATTATTGTTATTATTAATGTTTCCATATTCAAATTACTGTAGCAATAATTAAGAAAATTATTATTGTTATTATTATATTTACAATTATTATATTATTATTGTTGTTGTTATAATAATAATAGTAATTATTATTATTACAATATTATTATTATTATTGCAAATAATAATATTAATAACAATAATTATGATAATAATGACAAGGCCAAGATAGATTTATTATCCACAAGCGGACAATAATAATTATTATTATCATTGATATTAATAATAATTATTAAATAATCCTAGTGTTACCCATCAATAATAATAATAATATATTATTATTATTATTATTAATTTCCTTGACATTTGTCACCCTGGCAATAATAATTGCTATGGTGACAAATTATAATAGTTAATGATGATTGTGGGCTCCTTTCTTGTCACCCGGCCTTTAATTGGGATTGACCAGGTGATAAGCATGGATCACAAATCAAATTTTAATTATTTTTTTTATATTTTAGGTTATTGCAGGTTCGTAACTTCTATTAGGGGCAAGCCCCTAATATTAATTACCCCAGACAATGTCGTGGGAACCTCCGATTAAGAAACATGTGTGAATGAGAAACAAATGAGCGAACATAAAATTGATTTTTTTTATTGATTTCAAAGAGTATGTGAATACATAATCATGAGGGAGAATGCAAAAATATTAAGAGAGCTATTTTTTTGTCGTGTTCTACAAATTTCTTTTTTTTTTTTTTTTTTTTGACTTGGTTGATGCTCTCGACTTCTTTGCTAAAGCATATCAGAAGACCCTCTAGCTTGGTGGCTGTGACCTTCTTCAAATTCTTTTTATGCGTGCTTGTATCTTAACGCATCGCATAATTTTTAAGCCGCGGCCACTCTGCATTGATGAGTTGCCTACTTGATCATCTTCACTTCTTTTATCACTGAAGACTTCGGCTCTTTGTGCTTGTAAAATCTTCAGGTTTTGACTTGTGAAACTCCTCCAGTCTTTGACTTCTTTGTGTCTTAAACTCCAGAGTTGCATTTGTCATTCAGGTCTTGACTCTTTAATGCTTTCAAATCTTGACGTTTAAGTCTTCAAGCCATGGACTTTAACATGATTAAGTCATTAACTTGGCAATTTTGGTTTTTTTTTTTTAAAAATGGATCTCAAGCTATAATCATGAGCTTGATTTCCGTTAACTAAGACATCAATTGAGTTCTCCATTCCGATTTTGGCGAGAGAGACCTCATAATGAGCTTCAAGAAAATCTCTGTCAACATTTTTTATGAGTGTTGAAAAGAGATTTTTTTTTTTTTGTGAAATTTTCATTTTTTTTCAATTCATCCTTGCACTTCAAGAAAAGATTTTTTTTTTGTTTGTAGAATTTTCATTTTTTTATTCTTCCTTTCATTTGAAGAAGAGATTTTTTTTAATTCAAGAAAAGAGCTTTTTGTTTGTGGAGTTTTCATTTTTTTTTTTTTTTTTTTTGTGTGAAAATTCTCATCTTACTCTCCCTTTCACGTCAAGAATTTTTACTTCAAGAAGAGAGATTTTCTTTTTGTGGAATTTTCATTTTTTTTACTTTTCCCTTCCACTTCAAGAATTTTTTTTATTTTTCAAGAAGAGAGATTTTCTTTTTGTGGAATTTTCATTTTTTCACTTTTCCCTTCCACTTCAAGAATTTTTTTATTTTTCAAGAAGAGAGATTTTCTTTTTGTGGAATCTTCATTTTTTTTACTTTCCCCTTTCACTTCAAGAATTTTTTTATTTTTCAAGAAGAGAGATTTTCTTTTTGTGGAATTTTCATTTTTGTCACTTTTCCCTTCCACTTCAAGAATTTTTTTATTTTTCAAGAAGAGAGATTTTCTTTTTGTGGAATTTTCATTTTTTTCACTTTTCCCTTCCACTTCAAGAATTTTTTTCATTTTTCAAGAAGAGAGATTTTTTTTTTTTTTGTGGAATTTTCATTTTTTTCACTTTTCCCTTTCACTTCAAGAATTTTTTTATTTTCTAAGAAGGGAGATTTTTTTTTATAAATTTTTTTTTGTAAGAATTTCTCTTTACCCTAAGAATGTCAAGACCTCAAGGTGGAGTTAGAGAAATTTCATAGAAATTTTCTCCTTACCCCAAGAGTATGTCAAGACCTCAAGGTGGAGTTAGAGGAATTTCGTGGAAATTTTTCTCCTTACCCCAAGAGTGTCAAGACCTCAAGGTGGAGTCAGAGAAATTTTATAAAAATTCCTCCTTACCCCAGAAGTATGTCAAGACCTCAAGGTGGAGTCAGAGAAATTTCATAGAAATTTTCTCCTTACCCCAAGAATGTCAAGACCTCAAGGTGGAGTCAGAGGAATTTTATGAAAATTTTCTCCTTACCCCAAGAGTGTGTCAAGAACCCAAGGTGGAGTTAGAGGAATTTTCCAAAAAGAAGTCCTGCAAAAAGAGAAGAAAAACTAAGAAAACACCCTCACACCAATAAACTCACTTTTCATTTTTTTTTTCTTTTTTCCTTTTCAATCATCCTTCATCATTTTTTTTCCTTTTCTTATTTCACTCATCTCTCATTTTTTCCATTTTTTCCCTCTTCATTTTTTTCATCTCTCATTTTTTTCCTCTTCATTTTTTTTCTCTTTTTCCTCTCTTCTCTTTTCTCACTTATCCTTCATCATTTTTTTTTTCTCTTTTTTTTTACATAAATACCCATCTCATGACGATTTTGCACATTAGCCCACAAATTCTTTTCTTTTCATAAATTTATGGATTTATGCAACTTCGCCCTCTAACTTTCACATTTTTTCACATTTTATCAAAATTTGCAAATAAACCCCAAACTTTCACATTTCTATATTTTTTATAGCTTTTGCACTTAAACCCTCTAGTTTTCATATTTTTACACATTCTCACAATTTTGCAACTAAATCCCCTAGATTTCTCCTTTCACATCTACGCTCAAACTTTTGCAAATAACTCTTTTTTTTATTTTCCTAAGAGTTTTTTTAATAAACAGGCGCACGACCTCCTATATTTCCCCTTTTTTTTTTTTTTTTTTGAAATTTTGCAGATTAGTCCTCAAATTTCTATTTTTGGCATTTTCCCCCAAACTTCATCAATAAGCTTTGGAAATTTTACACGCTACATTTTCCATAGTTCTTGTGAATATTTCATTTTCCATAATTCTATGACAATGTATACATCTAAGATGACGGAAACAATGTTTGGTAGTAATGATTGAACTTATGAGTGACATACACATTTCACATGCATGATAACACAAGTGGTGCAAATTTTGTTTGGAAAGTATATTCTTGCAATAAGGCAATGGCATGGCTTGAAGTAGAGATGATCATCAGGGTTAAAAATGATGTTTCTTTCTATTTTAATGACACAATGACAAAGGAGAGGATGGAGTGTGAAGTGAGGAAATATGAACATGAATGGGATGGGATTGCAGAGAGAATGAGCAAAAGACTTGTGAATGTCTACATGCTGTGCACATACTATAGAAAGCAATCTCTCATTGCATAAAACAAGGCATCATCTTAAGAATGTAAACATGTGTCCATCTCAACATGTCAAGACTTTCTAAGCATGCAAGCTACGAATTATATATGCATATACATCATGCTATGAACTTAACATTGAGAAAATCATAACCTTTTAATTGTCTAACTCCTTCTGTTCTTTTTTCTATTCCTTCTCCCGTAAGAAGGATGAGCGTCCCGTCTCCTTCTTTCTCTTCTTCTCTTAAAACTCTCTGTTTCTCTCTCCAATAAAAGCAAGGATCTCTTCTTCTTCCTCCCCTCCTCTCTCTCTGTTCTCTCTTCGTCTCCCTTCTCTGCAATTTTTCCTTCTCTCTCACAGTATTTTTTTTTTTTTGTTTTTTTTTTCCAAATCTTCTTTTTAGCCTCTGTTGAGAGATTTTTTCAACCAATCACCAACTCCAATGATACGGGATATATATTTTTTTAATTTAAAAATCCAAATTCTTTTCAATTCTTATCTTTTTTTTATTTATCTATTCTTTTTTTTTAAATTTAAATTATTTGAAATTTAAACCAGTATATATATCCATAAATAAATATATTCTCTCTCTTTTTTATATTCAATTTTTTTTTAAAAAAAATTGATTTATATTTATCATTATTTTTTTTATTTTCCACGCCATAATTCATGGTTTTTTTTTTATTTTGACCCTCCTATATTTTTTATTTGATTCTTTTTTTTTCATTATTTTTTTTTCCTTTTTTTTTTTATCCAAAGTCCATATAAACAAATGCCCCCCTCGTAACTTCCTTACACACAATAATTGTGGGAGGAAGGTACGAGCGAGCGACCCGAAGATCTGCAATGCATTCTAGCATTCAAAGTGATTTTTTTTTTTTAACCATCTAATCATCAACTTAAAAAATCAACAATTGAGACCATAATGCTTAACAAAAAATTGATTTAAGCTTATGAATTTTTATGAGAGGTAAATAAACCTCAAACCCAATCTCCACCGTCCACATTGAAGATGAAAACGTCATGACCATGTAAAAACATTTTCAAAAAGATCCCATAATTTTCAACTATTCGATCATCAACTTGATGGCAAACAATTTCCATGATGATTATCAATGGATTTCACTGTTGAGTCACGAATTTTTTCCGAATTGTTTTGAACTTAAAATATAATCATAACTGTTCATATGAAACATTATGACGTCTCAAAGTTTCAATAAAATTTACAGATTAATCAGAGGAGTTATCATAGTCCGATTAAGCTTTGATAAACTCCGATCATTGAAGGACGAATTTCATGAAACTTAGCTTGAAGTTTAAATTTCTTTGAAAATCATTAGAACTCAAAATTTAATTTCAACCGTTCATATTAACCATTATCATGTGGTTGTACTGTATTTACAATTTCATTAAGATCAGAGCTGATCTGAATACCCGATGAGCTACTTGATCAAAACAGAGCTTTTATGAAAAAAATGCAGATTTTGCCTTCAAAATTCATCACTTCCTTGATTTTCTTCTTCTCTTTTTTTTTGAATTTATTTTTCTTTTGTTTTTTTTTTTTTTTTTATTTTCATAAAATTTTTTCCTCCTTTGTTTTTTTTACTTGATCTTATAGTTTCTTATAAGATTTGCACGTAATCTCTTAGAGCTAAATCCACAAGAGTCATTTTAAAATTCATGAAATCATGTCTTTATTCAACTTGAAAAAAAGACAACATGATAGAATTTGTGTTTTGCCTCGAGAAGCATATGTCATGCTTGACCAACTTGCTCAAACAAGAGCACTGGACGTTCCGTCATAGACAATCACAAGATTCTTTTTATTTTACAATATGTATTTATTCAAATAGAGAAGAAAAAACAAGATAATGGAACTCGTAATTTGTCTCGGGAAGCATATATCATGCTTGACCAACTTGCTCAAACAAGAGTACTGGTCATTCCGTCATAGACAAACACAAATTCTTCTTTATTTTTTTTACTTTTTTTTTTAACATTTTTATATCATGGATAATATTTCTTTAAGAAGCGCGCATTGATGGGCGGCATAGGTCTTCTTCCATTGGCGTCAACTAGCTGATAAGCTCCTCCTTCATAGACGACCTCTATAATGTATGGGCCTTCCCAATTTGATTTGAACTTGCCCCCAGCATGTTTGTTGATGATGATTGGTCTTCTTAACACCCACACCATCTCTCCTTTCTCAAAAGTTCGAATGCGAGCCATCTTATTGTAAGCTCGTGCCATCCTTGCTTTGTAAACTTCTAGATTCTGTTGAGCCTCAAGTCTCCTTTCATCTAGAGCATCAAGTTCATCCAAACGCAAGCGAACTCTATCTTCATTTGTGAGTTCATTTTGCAAGGCAATTCTCAGAGATGGAATCTGGACTTCAAGTGGAAGAACAGCTTCCGTACCAAAAACCAATGAGTATGGTGTTGATTGAGTTGGTGTTCGATATGTTGTGCGGTATGCCCATAAAACTTCAGGAAGTCTTTCATGCCAATCCCTTTGACTTTTCGAAACCGCTTTCTTTAACAACTTGGATAATGTTTTGTTGAATGCTTCTGCAAGACCATTTGCTCTAGCAATATAGATAGAGGAATACCTCCAATCTATTTTGTGATGCTGAGCAAATCTTCCAACCTTGAAGCTTTTGAATGCTCTCCCGTTGTCGGAGATGATCCTTCGAGGCGTTCCAAATTTATATAGCACATGATCCTTGAAGAACTTGATGATGTTTTCCGCCTTTACTTCCTTTAAAGGGATGACTTCCGCCCATCGTGAAAAGTAATCAGTGGCAGCTAATATGAAACGATGCCCTCTTGATGATGGAGGTTCAATAGGACCTATCACATCGGTCCCCCACATCTCAAAAGGCCATGAAGAGATTGTAGGGTGCAAAGGGTTGGGGTGTTGATGTATGAAATCCCCATGAGCTTGACACAATTTGCACCGTCTTGCATATTGTGGGCAATCGTTCATCATGCTTGGCCAATAATAACCAATATGTTTGATCTTCAACCGCATCTTGGGTCCTGACTGGTGAGCTCCGCATATACCAGAATGGACTTCATGCATAACTTCTTCAGACTCCTCCTTTGAAAGACATCTTAGTAGGAGTTGATCATATGATCTTCGATAAAGGACATCATTAACAAGGGTAAACCTCATCGCCCTTTTCTTTAACTGTGTTGCTAGAGACTTTTCTTTTGGAAGTTCGCCATACTTCAAGTATTTAACGAAAGGATCTTTCCAATCATCTTCAGCCACTATTAGAACTTCTTCTTTTCTAAGGTGTTTGTTTTCAAACTCTTCATCAAGACATGAACTCACGACCCTCCTGTTTCGAATGGTGACTTGGATTTCCTCTTGATCTGGATCAGCTAGTTCTTTTGCCAATTTGGCTAAGCTATCTGCTTTTCCATTAGCGGACCTAGAGACTCTCTCCAGTTTAACATCAGGAATTTGCTTCAATAATTCAATAACTCTCCGATGATACTGAAGAAGCTCTTGCTTATAAGTCTTGAAACTTCCTTCAACTTTGAATCTTCATCTTGATTGCTAGCTCTAATCCAGCAATAAGAGCTTCATATTCTGCCTCATTGTTAGTGCATGGCTTTAGCAAGGAAAGAGAGTATCTCAGGATCCCACCGTCTGGAGAAATGAAGATGAGTCCAATGCCAGCTCTGATTTGAGGAATTTTAGGTCTAACAGCTGGTTGGATCGAAGAAGCTCCATCAAAGTACATCTTCCAACATTGTTCTCCTTCTTCAGTTGTCAAAGTCTCTTCATCAGGGATATCGCATTTTAAAGGAGATTCATCGGGCAAAGGATGTGCTGCAAGAAAATCTGCCAATGCTTGACCTTTGATCGCTTTTTGTGGAGTGTAAGTTATGTCGAACTCCATGAGTATTAATGCCCATTTTGCTAATCTTCCAGTAAGCAATGGTCTTGACATCAAGTACTTGAGTGGGTCTATCCTTGAGATGAGAATCACCTTATGTGAGAGAAGATAATGTCGAAGCTTCTTTACCGCAAACACTAAAGAAAGACAATGTTTCTCAATAGGAGTATACCCGTTTTCAGCGCCCACCAACATCCTGCTAAGGTAATATAGGGCGTTCTCCTTTCCCTCTTCATTCTCTTGAGCTAGTAGAGCTCCAAGGGATCCATCTAAGGCTGTTGTGTATAAGATTAGTGGCTTTCCTGCAATCGGCGCTGCTAACACTGGGGGATTCAGTAAGTAGCGCTTGATTTCTTCAAAAGCATTTTGGCATTCGTTGTCCCACTTGAAAGGAGCATTCTTCTTTACCAGCTTAGAGAATGGCTTACATCTTCCTGAAAGATTGGCGATGAATCTTCGAATATATGCAAGACGCCCTTGGAAAGACCTCAACTGCTTCAATGTCTTTGGAGGTGGCATTTCTATGATTGCCTTAATTTTGGAGGGGTCAATTTCTATTCCTCGGTATCTCACGATGAATCCAAGGAATTTTCCAGATAATACCCCAAATGCACATTTCATAGGGTTCATCTTCAAATTGTATTTTCTAATACGATCGAACACCGTTCTCAAGTCAT
Organism: Dioscorea alata; assembly: GCA_020875875.1. Lineage (NCBI taxonomy): Eukaryota > Viridiplantae > Streptophyta > Magnoliopsida > Dioscoreales > Dioscoreaceae > Dioscorea > Dioscorea alata. Next base: position 13,094,315 of record CM037026.1, read on the forward strand.
TGAGGTGTTGATCTTTTGATTGTGTTTTCACCACCAAATCGTCTACATAGCACTCCACGACTTGGTGAATTAAATCATCAAAAATTTTTGTCATTGCTCTTTGATATGTTGCCCCCGCATTCTTTAATCCAAAAGGCATAACCTTGTAGCAGTAGATACCTATTGGTGTCCGGAACGCAGTGTGCTTTTCATCCTCTAAGTCCATCTTGATTTGGTTGTACCCAGAGAAACCATCCATGAAAGAAAACATCTCATAAGAGGAAGTGTTATCAATCATGATCTCCATAACAGGTAGTGGAAAGTCATCTTTGGGACATGCTTTGTTTAAGTCCCTAAAGTCCACACATATTCTGATTTGGCCATTCTTCTTCTTGACATGTACTATGCTGGCAATCCAATTAGGGTATTTTTCTTCCCTTATGAAACCAGCTTCAATTAGTTTCTTGGTTTCTTCAATAACGCTCTCCTCCAGATCAAACTTCATCTTTCTTGGTGCTTGTTTTACTGGTGGAAAATTTGGGTTGATGGCGAGCTTGTGCACTGCTACTTCGGTGTCGAGCCCTGGCATCTCCTTATAGCTCCATGCAAAAATAGTCGATATACTCTACGAGAATGCTTTGAATGGCTTCTTTTTCTTCTTGAGTTAATTGTCCACTTAAGAAAGTGGGTTTAGGATCATCCTCACTTCCCAAGTTAATTTCTACCAACTCATCAATTGTCGCTTGTCCTCCGTCTTCAAGCTCAGGGGGTGCGTCCTTCAATTTAATATCTTTCGCAAGATGATCATCTGATGCTTCTTCAAGTGGATCTTCATCCTTTGTATCTAACCTTTCAACAGTCGACACCATATGACATTCATATACTTGCTCATCTTGAAACCCAAGCCCCTTCCTGCTTAAGCCTTGTCCTTGCATAGCAATCTTGAAAGGATGCCAAAGTTTCTCAAAGAGAGCATGTCTATCCCTTGAATAGTTCAAACTGACCCCAGCTTGTTTTATGAGTCTTCTTAGCCTACGAGGATAGTAATTTGGAATCCTCAAAGGCCAAGGTTCTTCATCTCCCATTGTCTTTACCATCAACATATCTTCATCATTGATCTTATTAGGATCAGACTTATAGAAGAGGATTCCTCTCTCCTCCGGATGACGAGAAGGCACATAGAAGGTGACGAACCGTTCTACTAAGTTAACATCCAACTCATCAAGAGCTTTGTAAAGGCCTTCTGGTATTCTCGTAACATGAAGAGAATTTTCTATTGGACTTTCATCATCTTCTTTTTTAATAGGTGGAAATGAAGTTCCTTCTCCGTCAGAATCATCACTTCCAAAGTGCCGGTTTCTCCTATGAGAGTGAGAAGATAAATTGGTGGCATGCATGTCTTCATCATTTGTTTCTTCTTCTGAAGATTCTGTCTCACTTCCAAAGTGTGGTTTCAAAGGTATGAAAGAAACCTTCTTCTGAGTGACCTTGGTAGTCTTGGTGACTTTCATGAGAGCATCATCCTTTGCTGCAGAAAGCTTACCCCCTTTTGGTGTGTCAACAAAATATCGTGCATCATCATAGCTGATTTCATGCACACCAAATGGTTGAATCTCCCCATCTATGCGGTATACATCATCATCCTTTATATACTTCAAACACTGATGCAGAGTGGAAGGAACCACATAATTTTCATGTAACCATGGTCTCCCCAACAATGCTCTATAGGAAGCATCAGTATTGATAACATGAAACTTCACCTCCGATGTTAGCTTCCCAATTTTGAAAGGGAGAGTAATTGACCCTAGGGCCTTTTGACTATGCTGGTTGAAACCTTGGACAATAATCTTCTCAGTCGACAAGTGATATGTCTCCAAAGCTAAGGTATGCAAAGTTTTTAATGTCATCAAATTTACAGATGAGCCCGGGTCAATGAGGATTCGGTTGACTCTTGTCCCGTCACAAGACCCAGTAACATATAAAGGTCTATTATGCTCCTTTGTCCCTAGTAACAAGTCTTTCTCTGAGAACTTAATCACCGGAGAGCCAAAGGCATGAAGAGCTTCCGTCATATGAGCTTCAGCAAAATAAGCTTGGTATTCTTCTGGATTTTGCAAAACATGGATCAATGTGTCTCTGAGCTCCTGCGACATCATCAACGCGTCAAAGACACTTAATTGAGCTGGAATTTTCTTCAAATGGGCAGCAATGTTGTAGTCTTGTGTCTTCGAAGTAGAGCTCTTCCGTGGCTGGATAATGTCTTCATTTATGTCGATCGCCTTCTCTTTCCCTTTATCCTTAGTGCCACGTACTTGTTCAAGAAGCCTCCGAACATTGTTAATTATTCGAGGTTCCTCTTCCTCATCTTGGCGAACGCACCCATTATCATGTCTTTCTTTGATTGTGAAGGCACAACATGTACCTGACATCTCAAAATACTCCTCAGGTAAATCTATGGCACCCGAATTAAGTACTTTATATAGCTAGCTCTTGAAGCCATGACAATCTTCCAATTCATGCCCAATCAAATGATGAAAAGGACAGTACTTAGGATGATCATTCATGTTTGCTGTAGCATCCCTTCTCTTCTTTAGAATCAATATACCTTCCTCCACCATCTTCTGAAACAATTCTTGAATTTTGTTTCTTCTTATGGAAAAGCTCCCGTTTCTCACATTGCTTAGAAGTTGAGGTGTTCTTCCTTCCTCCATGTCAATTCTTCGATCTTCACTATGTTGAGGACGTGTTTCCTCTTGGTGGAAAGAATCATTCACAGTTTCTATGACTCCAGACTCATTCCAAGGAACATCACCATCTGGAATATGTGGCTTCCGATGAGTTAGGTCATATGTCACTTCTTGGATGAAGGACGGAATCTCTTCATATGGCATCACCTTTCTAAGTATTTTATGTTTAGGTGTTCTTCTTGGTTTGTCCTTTGGATAATGCTGGCTTGCTTGATAGGATTGTGTTGAAGCTTCCTGCAACCTCCTATTCGCCATTCGAACCCTTTCTTTAAAAGCTTGTTTCTTTTTTTGCTTTTTACTCACATATGGTCTCCCATGTCGATCATATAGCTGTTCAGATAAAGAATCACCATCATCTGGGTAGTAGAGCTCAAACTCATCTTCATCATCAACATCATCCCATGTTTCTTCTTCATATATGGTAATAACTCGACAAGTCTCAACCATAGGTTTTTCATCTTGAGACTCATCCAAATCTGAGAGCAGCTCCTTAACCTCACCAGGAAAGTAATCACCTAATGTAATTAGTGCTCTCTCCTTTTGCTGATAATCTTCTAATGAGTCAATATATTCCTCAATAATTGACTTCTTATGGTGGAACTCAGCGGGCTTTATCTGCTTTTGCTTCTTTTTCTTGTTCTTGATCTTTTTGTTCTTCTTGGCTTTTTGCTTGGGCTTCTCATCTGGTTCTTGAGCTCTTCGTCACTTGATACCAGGGAGCTCTCCTAATTTCTTCGACATCTTTCTTGATTTTTTTGAGATAAAAATTTCCCATAAGCCTTCTGGAACTCCAAGAGGAGCGGGCTCCTTGGGAATTTGAGAGCCTCCGTCAGCTTGCATGTCTTCTGAAGTGCTCCCTGCATCTTGCTCCCATAAAGCTTCTTCTTGCAGGGCAACTGACACATAGTTGGTGTGCTCTGCTGGTTGATCGAGCAATACATTTTTAGATAAAGTGATCTTCCCTTCCTGATACTGTCGCTCAATCCAATCCTTGAACACATAACAGTTCTCAATCGAATGACCCAATATTCTGTGATATGGACAAAAATTTGGGTGATCTTTCTTGTCTGCCTCTTCTGGTCGTTTGCTCTCTGGCAACTGCAAACCCACCTTCAATGCATCTTTGAATATCTTCATCACTTTGTCCCTTCTAAAAGAATATTTTTTACTCATCCTCTCTTGAAGAGAACTTATAGGCTTAGGTGGTTCACTTCCACTCCCGAGTGATGGTGGCCTTGACTTGTTGTAATTTGCTGGTGCATTGGCCTCTTTTGCTTGATCAGTTGCAAAGGCCACATGCTTAACACCTTCTGGCTTTCTTGGCTTTTCTTTGTCCACTTTGGTGGGTTGCATTGTAGATACCACCCTTGGACTAGTTCTTTCTAATTTTTTAACTTGTGAGATTAAATCTTGGAAGGTGTGAATGTCAGATGAACTGAGAAATGGAGCCATCCAATTGTCAATATTCCCTACCAATAGCCCCACTGCTTGCACCTGATCGAGTGGCTGCTCACACTTGATGCTCAAGTTACGCCATCTCATCACATAATCTATGACTTTCTCATCTCTGTTTTGCCTTGTGTTAGCCAGATCAGCTATAGTAATTTTATTAGTAACTCCACCGAATCGAACTCTAAAGGAGTCTTTCATTTGCTGCCATGTCTGAATGGATTCAGGTTGCAAGTTTGCATACCATTCAAAAGCCACACCAGTTAAACTAGCAGCAAATTGTTTTAACAAAAGAGACGGGTTGTTGCTTGTGTTTCCGCATGCTGTTATAAAATGGGCCAAATGTTGATCAGGATTCCCTAAGCCATTAAACTGCTTAAACTTAGGAACATTGTACCCCTTAGGATAAGCCACTTGATCATGAAAGCTTGAGTATGGTTTATCTCCATCACTTTTTACTGTAGCACCCTTAGCTTGCTTCAATTGTACAGCAACTATTTTTGTACTTCTTCTCGGGATATCATTGGCTGAGGCGCCGCCGATGTTCCAGCTTGCTCATGTAACCCAAGGACTTCCTCTTCATCATCTTCTTCCTCTTGAATGACTTGTACAGATGGTGCTTGCCTATGAGCCCTTGAATTGTCATGGAGTAGATTTTGGACTTTATCACTTAAACGGGAGATCACACCAGACAGAGACGCAACGGTCTGCATCATAGATATGTGATCTTTCTCTCGTTGATCCAATTGCTTCTTTAATTTTGCAAACATTGGATCTTTGTTCGATGTAAAAATTAGGTTATCATCTTCTTCTTCACTTGAGTCATTATTCCTCCTAGGAGGTGTTTGAAACCCAGCTTGGGAGAAGGCTTTTGCCCTTTCTTGTAATGCTTGATTAATATCTTCTTCTTGCATACTACTTGTACCCACAGTTATTTTCTTCCTCAGTCTAGTGAAGGGACGCTCAGGCTCAGGTGGGTGTTCAGACCCTTCAGTAATCACCCGTACAGTATGTACTTCAAGGTCTTCCATCTCTTCATCTTGTTTCCTTATCCATTGGAATCTTGAACGAGGATTAGAGGGAGTAGTCTTCTTGTAAGCTTGCTTCTTCGGCAGTGTAAGCCTATCAAACACAGAAGCTCGCGATTCTGAGAGTAAGTTCTTTTTTCTTAAGTAAAACTCCCTCGGTGTCATCTTTTCAGTCTGAAGCTTTCTATAGGAGGTGTAGTTATTATAGATCTTCTTAACAAAAGTGCTCCTCGACTGATGGAACCTTGGTGGCCTGCCCCCTTTCTTCATGTCAATCTGTTGGGATCGAAGCTCATCAGTTGTGGAGTTCTCTTTCACCATTCGCAGTGGTGTGAACGAGTTTGCAAATGAACTTGGAGAACCATTCCTTGAGTCTTGGAATAAGACAAAACTCGCCTTCTCTTGAGGTGAGGGTATCTTCCTCTTAGTCAGTCTTGGGCGCCCCATCATGAAAGATTTTGTTGGGGTAGCGTTAGGCTTCTTAAAGATACCACTCTCCTTCCCTCTAGCAGTGATTGTGAATGAAGGTTCTTCTTCATCCTCTCCTCCATTAATGTTCATGACTCTTTTTGGAAATGTGAGTCTATCGAAAACAGATGTTTTAGCAGCAACAGCGCCTTTTTCGACTTCGGCAGGCAACATCACATTTGAGCGACGTCCCATTGATGGTGATGATGGTGGGCTTGGCACAAAGTTGACATACTCCGAGACAGTCCCAAACTTGATTTCAGCTCCCGCGACACCAGTGTAGACAGAAGCATAAGGCAGCTTCACCTGAGTGCCTTCCCCAAGGAAAATGGTGCATGATGGAGCTGCATTGTTGGTGTTGTTTACTAGTGTCATTATGAAAACCTGAAAAAGGAAAACATCACATTAATAATGCTAATTGACTCTTTTTTATCATTCATTTTTTTCATTTCTCATTCACACTTTGTTTCAAAGATGGGAGGAGAAGTTTGTCCCCACCGGGCGTGCCAGAATTTGTGGGCTCCTTTCTTGCCACCCGGCCTTTAATTGGGATTGACCAGGTGATAAGCATGGATCACAAATCAAATTTTAATTATTTTTTTTATATTTCAGGTTATTGCAGGTTCGTAACTTCTATTAGGGGCAAGCCCCTAATATTAATTACCCCAGACAATGTCGTGGGAACCTCCGATTAAGAAACATGTGTGAATGAGAAACAAATGAGCGAACATAAAATTGATTTTTTTTATTGATTTCAAAGAGTATGTGAATACATAATCATGAGGGAGAATGCAAAAATATTAAGAGAGCTATTTTTTTGTCGTGTTCTACAAATTTCTTTTCTTTTTTTTTTTTTTTTGACTTGGTTGATGCTCTCGACTTCTTTGCTAAAGCATATCAGAAGACCCTCTAGCTTGGTGGTTGTGACCTTCTTCAAATTCTTTTTATGCGTGCTTGTATCTTAACGCATCGCATAACTTTTAAGCCGCGGCCACTCTGCATTGATGAGTTGCCTACTTGATCATCTTCATTTCTTTTATCACTGAAGACTTCGGCTCTTTGTGCTTGTAAAATCTTCAGGTTTTTACTTGTGAAACTCCTCCAGTCTTTGACTTCTTTGTGTCTTAAACTCCAGAGTTGCATTTGTCATTCAGGTCTTGACTCTTTAATGCTTTCAAATCTTGACGTTTAAATCTTCAAGCCATGGACTTTAACATGATTAAGTCATTAACTTGGCAATTTTGGTTTTTTTTTTTAAAAATGGATCTCAAGCTATAATCATGAGCTTGATTTCCGTTAACTAAGACATCAATTGAGTTCTCCATTCCAATTTTGGCGAGAGAGACCTCATAATGAGCTTCAAGAAAATCTCTGTCAACATTTTTTATGAGTGTTGAAAAGAGATTTTTTTTTTTTTGAAATTTTCATTTTTTTTCAATTCATCCTTGCACTTCAAGAAAAGATTTTTTTTTTGTTTGTAGAATTTTCATTTTTTTACTCTTCCTTTCATTTGAAGAAGAGATTTTTTTTAATTCAAGAAAAGAGCTTTTTGTTTGTGGAGTTTTCATTTTTTTTTTTTTTTTTGCGTGTGAAAATTCTCATCTTACTCTCCCTTTCACGTCAAGAATTTTTACTTCAAGAAGAGAGATTTTCTTTTTGTGGAATTTTCATTTTTTTTACTTTTCCCTTCCACTTCAAGAATTTTTTTTATTTTTCAAGAAGAAAGATTTTCTTTTTGTGGAATTTTCATTTTTTCACTTTTCCCTTCCACTTCAAGAATTTTTTTATTTTTCAAGAAGAGAGATTTTCTTTTTGTGGAATCTTCATTTTTTTTACTTTCCCCTTTCACTTCAAGAATTTTTTTATTTTTCAAGAAGAGAGATTTTCTTTTTGTGGAATTTTCATTTTTTTCACTTTTCCCTTCCACTTCAAGAATTTTTTTATTTTTCAAGAAGAGAGATTTTCTTTTTGTGGAATTTTCATTTTTTTCACTTTTCCCTTCCACTTCAAGAATTTTTTTCATTTTTCAAGAAGAGAGATTTTTTTTTTTTGTGGAATTTTCATTTTTTTCACTTTTCCCTTTCACTTCAAGAATTTTTTTATTTTCTAAGAAGGGAGATTTTTTTTTATAAATTTTTTTTTGTAAGAATTTCTCTTTACCCCAAGAATGTCAAGACCTCAAGGTGGAGTTAGAGAAATTTCATAGAAATTTTCTCCTTACCCCAAGAGTATGTCAAGACCTCAAGGTGGAGTTAGAGGAATTTCGTGGAAATTTTTCTCCTTACCCCAAGAGTGTCAAGACCTCAAGGTGGAGTCAGAGAAATTTTATAAAAATTCCTCCTTACCCCAAAAGTATGTCAAGACCTCAAGGTGGAGTCAGAGAAATTTCATGGAAATTTTCTCCTTACCCCAAGAATGTCAAGACCTCAAGGTGGAGTCAGAGGAATTTTATAAAAATTTTCTCCTTACCCCAAGAGTGTGTCAAGAACCCAAGGTGGAGTTAGAGGAATTTTCCAAAAAGAAGTCCTGCAAAAAGAGAAGACAAACTAAGAAAACACCCTCACACCAAAAAACTCACTTTTCATTTTTTTTTCTTTTTTCCTTTTCACTCATCCTTCATCATTTTTTTTCCTTTTCTTATTTCACTCATCTCTCATTTTTTCCATTTTTTCCCTCTTCATTTTTTTCATCTCTCATTTTTTTCCTCCATTTTTTTTCTCTTTTTCCTCTCTTCTCTTTTCTCACTTATCCTTCATCATTTTTTTTTCTCTTTTTTTTTACATAAATACCCATCTCATGACGATTTTGCACATTAGCCCACAAATTCTTTTCTTTTCATATATTTAAGGATTTATGCAACTTCGCCCTCTAACTTTCACATTTTTTCACATTTTATCAAAATTTGCAAATAAACCCCAAACTTTCACATTTCTATATTTTTTATAGCTTTTGCACTTAAACCCTCTAGTTTTCATATTTTCACACATTCTCACAATTTTGCAACTAAACCCCCTAGATTTCTCCTTTTCACATCTACGCTCAAACTTTGCAAATAACTCTTTTTTTTATTTTCCTAAGAGTTTTTTTAATAAACAGGCGCACGACCTCCTATATTTCCCCTTTTTTTTTTTTTTTTGAAATTTTGCAGATTAGTCCTCAAATTTCTATTTTTGGCATTTTCCCCCAAACTTCATCAATAAGCTTTGGAAATTTTACACGCTACATTTTCCATAGTTCTTGTGAATATTTCATTTTCCATAATTCTATGACAATGTATACATCTAAGATGACGGAAACAATGTTTGGTAGTAATGATTGAACTTATGAGTGACATACACATTTCACATGCATGATAACACAAGTGGTGCAAATTTTGTTTGGAAAGTATATTCTTGCAATAAGGCAATGGCATGGCTTGAAGCAGAGATGATCATCAGGGTTAAAAATGATGTTTCTTTCTATTTTAATGACACAATGACAAAGGAGAGGATGGAGTGTGAAGTGAGGAAATATGAACATGAATGGGATGGGATTGCAGAGAGAATGAGCAAAAGACTTGTGAATGTCTACATGTTGTGCACATACTATAGAAAGCAATCTCTCATTGCATAAAACAAGGCATCATCTTAAGAATGTAAACATGTGTCCATCTCAACATGTCAAGACTTTCTAAGCATGCAAGCTACGAATTATATATGCATATACATCATGCTATGAACTTAACATTGAGAAAATCATAACCTTTTAATTGTCTAACTCCTTCTGTTCTTTTTTCTGTTCCTTCTCCCGTAAGAAGGATGAGCGTCCCGTCTCCTTCTTTCTCTTCTTCTCTTAAAACTCTCTGTTTCTCTCTCCAATAAAAGCAAGGATCTCTTCTTCTTCCTCCCCTCCTCTCTCTGTTCTCTCTTCGTCTCCCTTCTCTGCAATTTTTCCTTCTCTCTCACAGTATTTTTTTTTTTCGTTTTTTTTTCCAAATCTTCTTTTTAGCCTCTGTTGAGAGATTTTTTCAACCAATCACCAACTCCAATGATACGGGATATATATTTTTTTAATTTAAAAATCCAAATTCTTTTCAATTCTTATATTTTTTTTATTTATCTATTCTTTTTTTTTAAATTTAAATTATTTGAAATTCAAACCAGTATATATATCCATAAATATATATATATTCTCTCTCTTTTTTATATTCAATTTTTTTTTAAAAAAATTGATTTATATTTATCATTATTTTTTTTATTTTCCACGCCATAATTCATGGTTTTTTTTATTTTGACCCTCCTATATTTTTTATTTGATTCTTTTTTTTCATTATTTTTTTTCCTTTTTTTTTTATCCAAAGTCCATATAAACAATGATGATTATTATTATTATTATTATTATTGTTGTTGTTGTTGTTGTTGTTGTTGTTGTTGTTATTAAGTGATAATGCTAGCGGATAGAAATTTTTTTCTCAATATTTAAATAATATAATTGTTATTATTATAATAACAATAATTATAATAATTATTGTTATAATTATTATTGTGGGTAGCCCACTTATTCGGGTTATAATAATTATTACTATTAAAAGTCCTCAATATTATTAATAATATTATTGTTATTATAAAAATAACAATATTATTATTCACGCAACAATTAATATACAAAATTATTATAATAACAATAATAATAATAATAATTCATTATATCCTGATATGTTATTATCATTAATATATATTATTAAAGGATCGCGATAACACCAGCACTTATTATTGTTACTATTAATGTTTCCATATCCAAATTACTGTAGCAACACCAAAGAAAATTATTATTGTTATTATTATTTTTACTATTATTATTATATTATTGTTATTAAAGATTGTCTGCGAAGCATAGCCATCAAGAATAATTTTAACTTTACGTTTATAAAAAATGACAAAATGAGGGTGACTGTAAGGTGTGCTGCCCCGGAATGCCAATAGAGAGTGCATGCTTCTAAAGAGGGAATTCATGAGACGTTTCGGTTGAAGACAATGCAACCAACTCACATTTGCGATGGAGGCATTGGTACGACAGCGCATCCAAACGCAAGCAAGAAGTGGGTTTCCGAACGTGTCATGCATAAATTAAAAGAAAGCCCGTTGTACGGAGCTGTTGACATACAAAAAGACATATTACGTGACCATGGTGTTCGCCTACCATACAAATGTGCTTGGATGGGGAAGGAGGTCGCCAGTTCGGTTATTCACGGTAGCGAGGCGAGGTTAGTAGCTACGATTTGCTTCTATGGTACGCTGATAAAGTATCTGAGACAAATCCTGGTAGCGTTGTAATAATCCGAGACAAATCGTGGTAGCGAGGTTGTAAGCTACGATTTGCTTCTTTGGTACGCTTGGGTTCTTCATAACTCAGACGTCAATCATTGGACAGATAAATGTCACTGTTTATGTAAGTTGATTTGAAGTTGACATTTGGCTTATTATAATTGGACAGATAAATGTAAAATATAAAATATAATATATATTCGTGCCGGTACACTTTAATATAAATATGTTCTTTCAGAATTGTTGACAATTGTGCTGGTACACGTTAGTAGACTTTGTCCGCGAGTGAGCAGACCATTGCATTAAATTTCTTTTTTCCTCCGTAAACCCTAGATCTTATTGGAGCCGCCTGTCTTCTTCACTAACCCTAGATCATGAGAGGGATTCCAATGTCTACGCCATGCTCAATTTCTGGATGGGATTCCAGGTCGGCAAGGCCCGCAGGAAGTAAGTGATCTCTGTTTCTCTTCAATTCTTGCTGTTATTTCTCCAATTTTCAAGAAGCATATGATCATCGTCTTCATCTCAGGTACAAAGTTTTTCTATCCCATGCTTTATACGCTGGAATCCGAGAACAAGGATGCCAAACTCTTCAACTGTATCCAGGTCCTGACTGCCTTTTCTCTTTGTCCATCTTTATCTCCCTCTTGATTTTGCATGCCAAGTGTTTGATGAAAATGGGTCCGGAGCAGAGAGCACACCAGAACTCGCTGGAATTGAAGCCGATCTTCTTCGTGATGACGGTGTTGGGAGGGATCCAGCATCCTCTCATCGCCGCTGGGCTTGGGTTGCTCTTTGTCATCACACGCTTCTTCTATTTCAAGGGTTACTCCACTGGAGTTCCGGATAACCGATTGAAGATCGGGTATGTTCGATTTTGCCCAAATTTTTCATTCCAAAGTTGCAATCTTTGATCTTTTCCCCGCTTTTTTAATTGGGATTATGATTTTTGTTGGGGAAAAGCTGGGGGACAGGGAAAGATGCCGATGCATGAGAGGAAGACGATAGATCTGGAGCAAGGATGGGAGTTCATGCAGAAGGGGATTACCAAGCTGAAGGACTTCCTGAATCGCAGTTCAGCTCTGAGGATTACATGATGCTTTATACGTATTGCTCTTTCTCTTTGATTGTGCATCTTAGTTTTGTGTGAAATTTTGTTGATTTTCGTATTATGTTTTTTGGGGATGTTTTGGATTTGATGGTTTGATTTTCGTGTTTTTTTTTTTGGGAAGGCATTTCTTGCAAATGGACGGACAGAAATTTTTAGGCTAGGCCATCATGTGATGACTATGAATCAGTACGTGGCACTTAGGGCTCACATGCATCTTCTGACCTAATAATCATGTGACACCACGCAATGAAACCAATCTTATTAAATAACCACTTTAGTAGTGTCTGGAACTTTCTTGGATTACACCTTAATTATTTGTTTTAAGAAATGCTTTTGTGTGTGTGTGTAACCTTATATAAAAAAGGGTTATCGTTTCTTTGTTCAGGAAAATATTATAAGCAGGCGTGAGATAGGCTTTAATTTATATTTTTATTTTCTTAAAAATTTGAATGTTTGGAATTTATTAAAATAAGTTAGAATAGAGTTTTGGTTAATAATTTTCAATTATATATATTTTTATTAAAAGTATGACAGAGATCATCCAAGATGGAAACATTGTCCTCTTGAAACTAAGGGCATTATTGCTAGCTTCTCCTTCCCCGGTTTACTTTGAATCTTTTTTGTCCATGTTTTGTTTTGTCAATTTGCATAGTTGCTCTTTATTGTCATACTGTCTGTTGTGCATCTTTGTGTGAAATATATGTTCATAATGAATTGATCTATTCATTGATCAAGTTGTCTCTTATTTTGTGAATCTTCTCTGCAGTCGCTCTTAAGTTGATTTAAACTAATGGTTTGGGCTATAAACACACATTCCACAATTGAGTGATTAATTTGATATAATGTTATACAAAAACGAATTTGGTGTGAAATTAGGGCGTGATTTAAATTTTTTTTTAAATTAGGTATTTTAATCATTGAGAAGTCTGGGTTCTTTGTTTTGATTTGAATGCTTTTTTTGTTTTTTGTTTTTGTTAGGATTACATGCATTATGTGAATTTGGATAAGATAAAAATGAGTGAAAAATAGATAAGTTGTTATAGTTGAGTGGATTGACTTGGTGAATTAAGTTATGCGTGTAACTATGTAAACAAACAGAAAATGTAGAAATGTTTTGGTTGTTTGAACCTTTATCACTATATATTTGTGATGTCCATTCGGCCAAATAAACATTACCAAATAAAAGAATAAGGCCTAGATATTGATGGAAATAGTTATTCACATGGACTAATTTTAAATATTTTTCAAATATTATCCCCTCAAATATCTTCCTTCCCAACTCTCATTTGCGGTGGGCATTTGTCACTCTCATCAGTGTCTTTTTTCAAACCTGATTTTTACTGACCTTCTTCATTTGTATATTATTGAATCAAATTCAAATTCCTGATGTTTTCTTTTTCTTTTTTTTTTTCTTGTGATTTGATAGTTTTGATTATGCATATATTAGTGGTATTATGCCTTCTACTTGGATTTTTTTTCCTTCTTTGTTGTAAGAATTGAAATATGGTGTATGGTGCCTGACTCGATTGTGACTTTAGTAGAGTCTGTTTAATTGATGCCTATATTAAATGTGTATGCTTTGTTTTTCTGTTTGCAGGATTTTGATTTTTTTTTTTGTTGTTGTTTTCAGGTTAGAAGTGTTGTTGATGAAATCTGGAAAAAGAACTATTTGTTAGCATGCTTACAAAAGATTACTGTCATAGTCCCATCTAGAACTATTTGCTAGCATGCTTACACCTAAATTGTTGACATTGGGTGTAGATGTCAGTGATTTTTTTTTATATTGACTTTTGACAGACTGGTACAGTGTATATATATATATATATATAAATCCATCATTGCTTATAAAATGGTATGCTTGCAGTGTAAACCTTTGCATTCTGGATTGAGGATTGAGATTATCCTTCATTGAGAATAAATCAGGTAAATTTTATAATTTCTAATTTTAATGTTAACAGATACATGTGTTAAATTTTCATTCATTATCAACCTTTTTAAATATTTAGTTCTTAAATGGAATGGATCATGATATAGTTTCAGGGGGACTTAAGATTGAAAAATGCTTACCCAATGTCAACTTAAATGTCCTGAACTCCACTAACATAATTAAAAATTAACCCTTTGAGTAAAGAGACATAAAAAAGGTGATCAATGAGCTCATTTTTTAAAGTCCTCCGTTTCTCAACGAACTCCTATATTTTCTCAATCTTAAATTGTTCAGATGAAGCTCTTAATTCATAACTTAAAATACTATTAATTTTTCATGTTCTTCACTATCTAATAAACTAAGTACTATGTGAATCACATGTGTATATATATATATATATATATTAAACTATTTGTCTTTAAGTAATGAAAGTTATAAGAATGCGCACAAGTGTCCACCATGTTTGTCCTCTAAAGTTAAAAGAAAAAGAAGATGGTGAGAGCTCTGGAGGACACAATTAAGTGTTACATCATTTGATGTGCTAGGCCACAATGTCAACCAAAATCATTCATTATGAACTGATAATAGACAGCTTATATATGTGTAATATAATAATATCATGTTATCAATATTACCTATGTGAGAAAAGATCTTTGAAAAAATTCATTTTCACTACTGCTTTACATATAGCTATCGTAGTAATTATATTGGAAGAAATTGTGAAAACTTCATAGATAATTATTTGAGTAAAACTCTCTCCACTGAATCTAAAATATATGAATTTAAACAATCTATTTATCGTAATTGTCATGCATGCCTGTTGTCCATATATGTTCACCTAAAAAACATGAGTCATTGTCATGATTTGATTGGGCTAGCATTTACTCAAGTGTTTAGAACATCAACTTTGCAAAAAAAAATAAATTTTATGTCAATTGTTTAATTAATTATGTTTTTATTTATGAACCATTTGATACATATGCTATTTAAATATCATGATGAAGGAGGAACAAACAGATCCCAGAGCTCAGATCCCTAAGCATAAAGTTTTGGGGCATTATCCTTCATCTTACAAACAGATTTTTTACTTTTATCAAGCAACACATTCATCTAGAGAACAACTAATGTCTTACATACTAAATGTCAATATCATGAAAACAAAATGGCTCTTCCTATGAAAGTAAACCATGATGATTCCATACTAAACGTCACGCATTTTTGGTAAACTAATGCCAATTTTTTTAACCCTTCAGCAAATATCTCAAGTAATTGCATAATGATCTATCCCAAAGCATCAAAACATACAAAGTAAACAAACATGAAGATCAACAACTTACCAACAGGAAAAGTTTATATATATGTTTTAGTGATTCTTATATATGTGAATTTATTACTTCATTAATTACACTACATCTTAATATTATCATTGATTATTATATATTTTTTTATTTTTTATATTGGAAGCTTTTAATTGTTCTTAATAGATCACAATAGGTGGAAAAATGGAAGCTAACATGCAGATCGTTGTTGATGTACAATTTAAAGTATTACTTAAGGAGATTATGGAAAAATTAAGATTACCACCTACAGTTTATGCATGTGAACAACGTGGACCAGATAACAACCCATATTTTTTATGCAAAATCATATGAAGATAGCTGTGGAACCCATGAACAAGTTGTATCAGCTGCAAATACAAAAAAGAAGGCTGAAAATTATGCCGCGTTACATGTCATAAAGCATTTGAAAAATATTTATGATGTTGTTATTAAAGATGTAAACGAGAAGGAACTACATGACGTTAAAAATGAATTAGAAGAGCTAAAGAATTGTAAAGATATATTATCAAACAGCCTTAAGATGATGACTACTGAATTAGAAGAGCTAAAAGACAGAATAAGATTGATTGAAGCAGAACAGTTTGAAAACAATATGAGTTGTTCGACAAGTAGATCTGCTTGATTCCTCTCCATGTGTTTAATATTTTAATGTGTATTTTAATATAAGTCTAATAATACTAAATATTTAATAAAAGTTGTGTTTTGTATTTCTTCATTGTTTATATTCATAACAGGCTCACTGTATATGTTAATTAAAATATATAATTAAATTATGTTATTGTGTTTATTTTGAAAATTTGATTATTTGTTAATAAATGCAATCATGTTATGTAGTTTGAAAATTTTGACTAAAAGTGATATGATATGCTAATTCGAATGTTTGCAAACTTATGGCGAGTATCCTATTTAAAAAAAAAAAGACATTAACAATTTCTTTAAAAAATTTATACTATCTTCATGATTTTTCTTTTAGATATAGTAAACCTGCAGCGTTAGGGCGGGTACATAAATCTAGTTATTTATTATTATAATAATAATAATAATAATAATAATAATAATAATAGATTAACAATAATATCATTTAATAATAATAATAATAATAATATAATAATAGTAAAAATAATAATAACACAATATTATTATTAATATTATTAATTATACTACTAATTAATGTTATTTTATCTTCTCATAAAAATATTATTACAATAGTATTGTTGTTGTTTTTACTATTGGTAGTTTTATTAATGATTATTAATTGTATATTATTATTATTCTTATGTTATGCTTGTTATTATCTATCTTGATAATATTATAATAATATAATAACAATAATAATATTATTAATGATTATTGTTATTAATAATAATAACAACGGATTGTAATAATGTTATATTACAATTATTATATTATTACAATATAAAAATATTATCAACAAATTATTATTATTTGTTAATTATTAATTATATTAATAATTGAGAATATTATTATTCCAGTATTATTATAATAATTATTAGTTTAATGTGATAGTTGTTATTATTGATAATATTATAATAATATTATAAGAATATTATTATGAAATAATTATAATAATTATAATAATATACTAGCTTTGGGATCATGAAATATACATATATATATAATTAAAAAAAAGCATGGGCTGACCATGAAGGAGATGCAGATGCAAATAAATACAAGATTAAGAAGAAAATGAGATGCATGTAATGCCATGAATGAATATATGTACTTTTTGGATCATCTCTCATGTTGGTGTCACACTGGTTTGAACAGCATCAAACTGGTAATTTTCTTGATGAATGTCAAGGATTTAAAAACTGGAACGATTGACCAACCGGTTCGCGGTTCAACCAGTTCGACCGGCCGGTTCAACAGTTTTATGTTTTTTTAATTTTTTTAAATAAATAAAATTTCAAAAAAGAAAGAAAATTTCAAAAAATTATAAAAAAATCCCAAAAAATCATAAAATGGGGGAAAATAGAAATTTAATAAATATACCTACAAAATTTAAATTTTATTAATTTTACAAGCTCACAAGTCACAATCTCTATAAGAAACGAATTTTATTTTTAAAATACAAATATAAAACTACAAGTCTACAAGACTCAATACAAGAGTCATATTGCCTTTATAAGGTCACAAAGTGTCAAATGTCAATTCTACATAAAATTGAATTTTTCAAAGTACAAATATACAAGGATACAACTATACAAAAAAATATTCAAAATTAAATAATTAAATAAAATATAAGTATACAATAACAACAAAAAAAAAACAAAAAAATGAGGAATAAAATAAAATACAAGTATATAATATCTTGTTTTTTTTTTGTTTTTTGGAACATATTTAACTTTAAAAATTTTAAAAAAAATTAATCGGCCGGTCCGGTACAACCGGTTCACCGGTTGAACCGGTTGAACCGGCCAATCCGGTTATTTGGTGTTTCATATGCTTAACCGGACCGGTTTATTGGCCGGTTCCCGGTTCAACCGGTAGGTCCGGTCCGGTTTTTACAAACTTGATGAATGTTCCCTGATGCATTAAAAAGAAGGAACCAATTTATTTTTAAAAAAAAATGGGAAGCATACATGCATACATGCATGATAAAAAAATAAATAAATAAATAAAATGATGAAATGAGAAGCATGCATACGTATGAGAGTTTTCAAAAGGGCGTGGGCCACCATGTGCATGAATTGGGATGAAATTTAAAAAAAAAAAAAAATGTGTGAGATACATGTAATGGCATACATGTATATTTATGTTCATCATTCAAGAAAAAAAAACGAATTTTCAAGAGGGCGGGCCCACCATACACATGGTGAATGAATATAACAAGTATGGATTATATATATATATATATATATATATATATATATATATATATATATATATATTTTTTTTTTTTTTTCATCTAAAGATAAATGCAAGAATATACATTTTGAGGCAACGACACGATTTTAAATTTCAAGGCAATGAGATATATACTTTAAGATGACGACAAGGTACGTGACATGGTGACGAGGCGCATACAGCGGCTATGTTCAAATATACATATATTATGTGACAAAATATATATATATGTACTCAAAGCCAAAATAGCCAAGTCAAGATTCAAAAATGTGAAAAGACACAAGGCTTAAAAACCCATATAAATTGACAATTGGACTTAGTAGTCTCAAGACATCAAAAGTCAAAGACTCAAAGAGTTTCACAAGTAAAGGCTTGAATGAAGCTTCACAAACCTAAAAGCTGGAGCTTATGGAAAGTCAAAATCAAGTTCATGACTCGTCAACATAGGGAAGTCATAACTTCAAATTCAAATTAAACTCAAGATACAAATCAAACCCAAAATGCAAAATGTCCAAGACATAAGTTCAAACACAAGCCAATTCACAAAGTCAAGATGATTTCAAAATCCCTGTATTTTCAATGAGTCTATATTTATTGAAATAAATGAAATTGATTATCATAACATGTTTCCTTGTTCACACTTATTTTCTTAATTAGAGGTTCTTGCGACAATGTCCAGGGTAATTAACATTAAATGGCTTGCCCCTAATGAAAGTCATGAACCCATAATCAAAGGCCGAGTGAGAAAAAAGGAGCCCACAATGGTAAACATACTCCTTCAATGATGGTGGTATTCTCTTCTCAACATTTGGAGTAGCTTTGCTTTCCTTTGTCGGACTCTCAATAATCTCAATTTCTGGTCACTTTTCCTTCTCCATCACCTTTTCACTACCCATCTCCACCTCTTTACCACTCCGAAGAGTGATAGTTTTGAGATGCTCAAGGGGATTGCCTTTAGTATTAATAGGCAAACTTTTCTTGAGGATGTTTGGACAATAATTTAGCCATCTGCCCCACCTTATTCTCTAAATTTTGAAGAGAAATATGTTGGTTTCTTATCGATGCCTCTATGCTTTGGAATCGATTTTTCAGACTGTTGAAGCTTAATATCCATGTTTTGAATGAACTTAGTAAATACTTTCTCCAATGCGGGTCTCTTGTCATTCTACTGGTCAAGGGAAAATGCTGGTGAAGACTTCTGCTGCTGCACTTGATTTCCCTGAGAAAAATTGGGGTGATGTCACTTCTGAGTAGATCATGGGCCACTCCTACAATGAAATCCACTTGTTTGACGGGTCATCGCTCCGACAATGGAATAATCTATCGAGGCATGTTCCTGCTCACACGTGTGACACGCTATGACTATAGTCGACTTCTAAGTAGACAAGTTATCAATCTTTTTGCTCAAAGCTTCCACTTGGGATGCTAGTGCTATCACTTCACTAACTCCAATTATCCCGGCAGGCTTCACAACTAACTTGCCTCTCAAGTTCCACTTGTTGTTGTTCATGGCTCTCTTCTATCAACTACTTGGTTGTCTTTGGGGTCTTACTACCAAGTAATCCTCCTACTACTGAGTTTATAAGCTGCCTGATATTTTGATTTAGGCCCTGATAGAAAATTTGAACTTACATCCATTGAAGGAGGTTGTGATGTGGGCATTTCCGTAGCAAGTCCTTGAATCACTCCGATGCCTCAAATAGTGATTTAGTATCCAACTGTGCATAAGCTGTAATCTCCTTATACAATTTGGTCATTCTTCCTGGTTGGAAATAACAAGCTAAAAACACTTCAATGAACTACACCAAAGTCTCTAGGAAGATCCCAGAACCACTACTTAGCTCTTTCTTTCAATGAAAATGGGAATAAGTGAAGTCTGATTGCATCGTCAAAGACATCTAACATGACCCCTTGCGTGTATCCCGCAAGTGCACGGGCTTGTCAAAGTAATAAAATTACCCTGGTGAGTGGGTAGTCGAATCCACAGGGAATAGGGATTTAAAACACAAGATCTCACTATTTAGTTGTGCGGTGTACGAAAAGTGATAATAAAATTGATGAGTGATTTATGGAATCAATTAGAATAAAAGGAACAAGAAATTTAAATAGAGAGATGGAAGGCAAGAAAGTGCAAGTAGAAGTGGATTAGAGAAAGACTAGCAATGGATGAAATAGGGTATCCGGACAAGCTACCTCTAGGACTTATGCTTCTAGTGCAAGACTATGCTATTATACCTTCCTATTGATATTAATTGAGTCGAGGATATCCTTAAGCTCACGGTCCCAAACCTAAGGTCAACTGTGACTAACCTCAACACTATGTCCCAGCATTAGGATTCACATCAACCCTTCACACTGTCGCTCACACAACTAAGCCCCAGGGGAGTATTCTACCTAAGCCTAACACTACATGGGATTGCTTTAAGCTCTAGGGATTCCTAGTGATAAAACCTGTTCCTATGTGTAGTTCTAACCCTTTGGTCCATGTGGAAGAACCCTAGTCTAGAATAAACCCTAGTGCTTAGGATTCATGTCAACCCTTCACTCAGTTGCTTGTGCAACTAAGCCACAGGGTAGTTTATCTACCTAACACTTTGCTCTATTTCGACCGCTAAGAAATCAAGGACAACGGAGGTAGGGAGAAATCACACCGGAGAGGAAAGGGGACGCTTCCCTACCTCACGACTCACCCACTCAACCCTCTTCAATCTTAAGTAGTCTAATCCTATAGGAGTTGTCACACCTCCAAAGGATAACCTAGATTGTTTTCAACCCTAGTGTCACGGCTAAGAGAAAATAATTGCAAAAGATAATTAAAACTGAAACTCAAATTTATTCATCAATAATGTAAAAGCATAATAGCAATGTCATAGAAACATAATAATCTTAGGGATTACAAGTCCGAATACCCACGAAGGGTTTAGCTCCTCATGGAGCTATACATGTTCATCAAAATATGAAAGAAAGCACAAAGTAAAGGCATTGATGAAAAACCCCCTTGTGTATGGTGTGGCCGTGGTCTTATGCAGCCGTCGAACGTTGATGACGATGCCGATGACGCGCTCTAAACCTCCACGAAGTCCTCTCCAAAACCCTAGCCGCACTCTCCAGAAGTTTGTTAGAAAGTTAAGTCAAAGATCCATCCAAAAGTCTCCAAATTGGGCTTTTATAATGTTGAGTGCGGTTTTAAATTCGGACTTATCGGGACTTCACACGGCCATGTGGAATTTCCACACGCCCATGTGAAGTTTTTGGCTTACTGAAAAATTAATTCACACGGCAGAAAGTGAACAGTAGCTTGCTACAGTAACAAGCTACATTTTTCTTCTCTAAATTAGCTCCACAAACCTACAATGCATAAGAATACACAAATGCACACTATTTAGTGATAAAATATGATAAAAGATATGTTCATTATAAGATAATAACGTTTCGCGTTACTATAACACAAGCACTTATAAACATCATTAATCTTTAGCATATCACATACGTCGAGGAATCCTCTTATGTGAACATATATAACGAATAATAATAATAATAATAATAATAATAATAATAATAATAAGAAGAAGAAGAAGAAGAATAAAAATTATCATTATTGTTATTTTTAATATTGTTAAGCCACAAATTTATTATTATTATTATTATTATTATTATTGTCTTATTATTATTATTATTGTCTTATTATATATTGTTACACCCTTTGTAACAATAATATGATCTTGTTATTATTTTTATTATCATAATAATTATTATTATAACAATAATAATGACTTATAATAATAATAATAATAATAATAATAATAATAATAATAATAATAATTAACTATTATTATTTGTCACCCATGTTATTATTCGCAATAATAATAATATTTTAATAAAAATTATTATAATATTTATTTTTATTATAACAATAATTAATGCTGGTGTAATCGTCATCCTTTAATAATATGTATTAATGATAATAAAAGACCAAGATATAATGAATTATTGTTATTATTGTGATTATAATAATTTTGTATATTAATTGTTACACGAATAATAATATTTTTATTTTTACAATAACAATAATATTATTAATAATATTGAGGACTTTAGTAGTAATAATTATTATTATTTTTAGGTGATTTTTTATTATTATAACCCGAATAAGTGGGGGTACCCACAATAATAATTATAATTATTATTATTATAATTATTGTCATTATAATAATATTATTTTAATAATAACAATAATATTATTTAAATATTGAGAAAAAAATTTTCTATCGGCTAACATCATCACTTAATAATAATAATAATAATAATAATAATAAAATATGTGCCTTAACAAAAATAATAATAACAATAATGAAAATATTTATTATTAATATTATTATTGTTATTATTATTATTATTATTAATTCATAATGATAATAATAATAATAATAATTATTATTATTATTATTATTATTATTATTGTTTATTATAACTTCATATATAATTATTATAATAAACTTCTCCTTCTTATTATTATTGTTATTATTTTTTCTTAATACACTTGTTAATAACATCATTATTTAAGTATTGTAACAAGGCCAAGATAGATCGATGATCCGATGTGATGGTGCCACTTAATAATAATAATAATAATAATAATAATAATAATAATAATAATAATAATAATAATAATAATATCATTATTGTTATTTTTATTATTGTTAAGGCACATATTTATTATTATTATTATTATTATTATTATTATTATTATTATTATTATTATTAAAAATATTGTTAATTTTATTATTAACACTAACCAAACCATACTATTGTTATAATTATCCCCACATATTCATAAAAATGATAACAATAATAATTGTTGACAATATAAATAATTAAGCTATGGACCCTGTATGTGATTATTATTATTATTATTTCAAAAATAATAATATTGTAATAATAATAATAATTTCCTTAACATCATCAGGTAGATTGTTATTATTGAATAACAATAATAATAATTATTATTATTAATATCAATGATAACAATAACAATAATAATCCTATTATAATAATATAATAGTTAATAATTATTAACTATTGATAATAATTATTATTATTGTTAAGAATTATTACTATTAAAAGTCCTAATTTTATAGTAATGAATTATTGTTATTATTGTTATTATTATTTTTACTATAATTATTATCAATATTATATAATAAGTGATAAAATAATTTATTATTATCAACAAACCAAACCAAAATTAGCATAAATTAATAATAATTACTATTATTATTATTACAATATTATGGTTGATAAGATTGAATAATAGTAACATTATTATGACAAAAATAATTAATATTAATAATTATTATCCAGATAATGAGACAACTCGTGTTAATAATATTATTAATAATATTGATGACTTTAAATAGTAACAATTATTATTATTTTAGCTGATTTTTATTATAATAAGCCGAATAAGTGGGGAAGCCACAATAATAATTGTAATAATAATTATTATAATTATTGTTATTATAATAATAACAATAGTATTATTTAAATATTGAGAAAAAAATTTCTATCCGCTAATATCATCACTTAATAACAATAATAATAATAATAAATAATAATAATAATAATAATAATAATAATAATAATAATAATATTATTATTATTATTATTATTATTATTATTATTATTATTATTATTATTATTATAGTGATAGCAATATATAACAATAATGACATTGATAATGATATTCATAATTATTATTAATTATTGTAATTAACTATATTAATAAAATAATATTAATATTATTATTGTTATTATAATAATTTTTTATATTAATAATTTTGTTATTATAATTATTATTGTGGATACCCCACTTATTCGGGTTATAATAATAAAAAATCACCTAAAAATAATAATTATTATTACTATTAAAGTCCTCAATATTATTAATAATATTATTGTTATTATAAAAATAAAAATATTATTATTCGCGTAACAATTAATATACAAAATTATTATTACCACAATAATAACAACAATTCATTATATCTTGGTCTCCTATTATCATTAATACATATTATTAAAGGATGGCGATAACACCAGCACTTATTTCTGTTATTATTGTTATTATTAATGTTTCCAAATCCTGATTCTCTTATCTTTCCTTTTCTTCTTCTTCTTCTTCTTCTCCTCTTTTCTCTTTCTTCTATGTTTTTCCTGTGAATTGTTCTGCAAGACGGTGTAAACTCGTATCAATTGGTGCTTTCATTGATCTATGACGGAGGGTATGGTGACTCGTGCGCGCGCGGTCGAGGAGCAGCTCGCATCCATGACCGAGCAGCTGGCGCGACATGACTCGGTATTATCCAAGCTGGATTCCTTGTGCTCCACCGTCCAGCAGCATTCCAAATCCTTTGAGGCTATTCGACGGAGCAACTCGGAATCATTTGAGCTCTTACGCTCTTCTATGGCCTCGCAGCAAGCAGTTATGGCTGAGATGATGGCTAAACTCCAACAATTAGATCGGGGTTCTCAGTCCACACCACAACCTCCTCTCCTACCACTTCCATCATCTCCTTCCTTATCGATGTATCAACCTCATTCCCCAGTCACACATTTACCTCTACAATCATCCAATTCTCCATTCCCTCCTCGTCCACCTAAGCTTGAAATTCCCCTGTTCTCGGGCGAGCACGTCCTTAGCTGGCTATTTCAGATCAATCATTTCTTCCACTTTCACCAGACACCTGATGATCAGCGGATTTCCATTGCTGCATTCTATCTCACCGGTCAAGCTCTCCAGTTGTTCCAGTGGTTACATTCTACTTCCCAATTATCTCATTGGGACGATTTTGTGAGGAAATTAGAGTTGCGATTCGGCCCTTCTTCTTTCATAAATCATGATGCTGCTTTGTTTAAGCTTCGACAATCGTCCTCAATTTCGGTTTACTTGGGAGAGTTTGAGTGCTTATCCACCCGGGTTACTGGCTTTAGTGAACAGAAACTTCTTAATTGCTTCCTTTCCGGTTTGAAGGATGAGATCCAACGTGAATTATATTTGCTGAAATAGGTATCTCTACATGAGGCGATGGGAATGGAAAAATTGGTGGAAGACAAGCTCAATGCTAGTCGCGCTTCAATGCCGCGAATCCCATTTCCTCGACCATTGGCGATCCTTCCACCCCCTGCTGCTCTTCGTCCGACATCTCTACCAATTAAATGGCTCACACCAATGGAGATGGTAGCAAGACGAGAGAAGGGATTATGCTTCAATTGAGACTCCAAATTCACTCCAGGTCATAAATACAAGCCTACTATGTTTCTATGTTTATTAGACGAGCAGGACAGTGGTGACTCGGAGGTTGGAGAACCGCAACAGGAAGCCGAGGGTCTTGAGTAGGCTGCTGAGGTTGCCGACGAGTGGCATCAGGAAGTTAAAAGGATCCATTAATGGAAAAGAGGTGCTTATTTTGGTAGACGGAGGCTCTACTAACAACTTTATCCAGTCTCGTTTAGCTTCTCACCTTAAGCTGGTCGTACATCCTTCATCTCATCGGTGAGTGACAGTCGGGAATGGCGATTCTCTGGTGTGTGGCGGAGAGTGCTCTGGAGTCCCATTGAAGGTAGGAGACGTAATCATGGCCATTGATCTAATCCTCGTACCGATCTACGGTGCTGGTTGCGTTTTGGGGGTACAATGGTTGTTACAGCTGGAACCAGTCATCTTTGACTATGAAAATCTTTGGATAAAATTCAAATTCCAAGGCGATCAAATTCGGTTACATGGACTCAATCACCCACAGTCTCATTTGGCTCGACCCGCATCTTTACGCAAATCAGGACCCGAAGGAGCTCATCTATTTCAATTGACGATTGAACCAACTCAACTGTCTAGACTGGACCAGATAATTTCAATTAATCCAGAAGCACTTGTCATCTTCCTCAATGAGCTCGATGCTCTGTTTCGCAGGTTTGAAGATATTTTCAAACCTCCATCCGTCTTACCACCAAGTCGAGCCCAAGACCACAAAATTCCTCTCATTCCTGGTGCTGCTTCGGTCAACGTTCGGCCTTACCGATACCCCCATTTCCAGAAATTGGAAATTGAAAAAATTGTAAATGATATGCTGATTGAAAGAGTTATAAGGCCTAGCACAAGCCCGTTTTCATCTCCCCTCCTCCTGGTGAAGAAGAAGGATGGTACATGGCGCCTCTATGTTGATTACCGCGCTCTGAATGCGGTGATAGTTAAGGATAGGTTTCCAATTCCAACTGTCGAAGAATTATTGGATGAAGTCTCTGGTTCCTTGGTCTTCTCCAAGTTTAATTTACGCGCTGGTTATCACCAAGTGCGAATTCACCTGCCAGATATTGAGAAGACAGCCTTTCGCACTCATGAGGGGCATTACGAATTCTTGGTCATGCCGTTCGGCCTCTCCAACGCGCCATCGACCTTTCAATCTCTGATGAACACGACTTTCAGGCAAGTTCTTCGCAAATTTGTTTTTATCTTCTTTGACGATATTCTTGTTTACAGTCGTGACTGGGATTCTCATTTATTGCATTTGGGAGACGTATTTGCAAGGCTCCGTGATCAGCACCTCTTTGCAAAGTTGTCGAAATGTGAATTCGGTTGTACAACGATCGGTTATCTCGGTCATGTGATCTTGGGGCAAGGTGTGTCCGTGGATCCATAGAAGATTAAGGCAATCAGTGAATTGCCAGTTCTATCTTCGGTGAAAGCTCTACGAGGATTCCTTGGCCTTTGTGGATACTACAGGCGGTTTGTGCCAAAATTCGCGTCTCTCGCGGCATCCCTGACTACACTGCTGCGCAAGAACGCATTTGTTTGGACCCCGGAGGTGACCAGAGCTTTCCAAGCTTTGAAGGAGGCCATGATGACAACCCCTGTATTACAGTTGCCAGATTTCAGTACTGCATTTATAATTCAGACTGATGCGTCAGGGACCGGCATTGGCGCTGTACTATTACAGAAGGGTCATCCGGTATCTTATTTCAGTAAGCAATTGTCGCCCAGATTGCAGGCGGCGTCGATCTATGCTCGCGAGATGTTCGTGATCACTGAGGCAATTAAGAGGTGGCAGCAGTATTTGTTGGGACGACGGTTCATAGTACAAACCGATCACCATAGTCTTCGCTCGATGTTGCATCAGACCATCCAAACACCAGAGCAGCAGACATGGTTATGCAAGCTGCTGGGCTATGATTTTGACATTGAGTACAAACCTGGGAGCTTAAATGGGCCGGCCGATGCCCTGTCTCGAGTTCAA
>CM037026.1:13126821-13231518 GCA_020875875.1 Dioscorea alata
AAGGCACACAGTGTAAAACCACATTTGCATACCTAATGCAATATAAAGATCAATGATAATTATTATGCCAAATAATTACAATAATTATTAATAATATTATTATAACAAATTAATACGTTAATTTGTTATTATTATGTTTGGTAGGAATATTATAATTAAATAATGATGTTATTAACAAGTGTATTAAGAAGATAATAATAATAATAATTGATGGGTAACAATAAGATTATTTAATAATTGTTAATAATGAACAAAGATGATGTATTAATAATAATATATTATTATTATTTATTAATATAAACTATTATTGTTATTATTATTTTTACTATTGTTATAATAATAATAATAATTATTATTATTACAATATTATTATTTTTGCAAATAATAATATTAATAACAATAATTATGATAATAATGACAAGGCCAAGATAGATTTATTATACACAAACGGATAATAATTATTATTATTATCATTGATATTAATAATAATTATTAAATAATTCTAGTGTTACCTAATAATAATAATAATAATATATTATTATTATTATTATTATTAATTTCCTTGACATTTGTCACCCTGGAAATAATAATTGCTAGCGTGACAAATAATAATAATTAGTGATGGTGATGATGATGATGATTATTATTATTATTATTATTATTATTATTATTGTTATAATAATAATTATTATTATTATAATAAAAATTATAACAATATCATATTATTGTTATGATAGGATGTAACAATATATAGTAAAACAATAACAATATTGTTATTGTTTTATTATCAATATCATTATAATAAATAATGTTATTATCGTTATTATACTAACACGAGTTAATAATATTGCAAGGAACAATAATGATAACAATAGCATTGTACAATATTAATAACAATAAAAATATTAATAATAAATGCCTAGAACAATAATTATTATTGTTATTATTATAATGATAATATTATTAATTATTTATTATACATAAAAATAATAGTTGATACAATATTAATTTTATCTACTTATTATATATATTATTATATTATTATTGTTTACTATAGTATTATTATTACGTAAGTGGATGATTAATATAATTATTAATCATCCACTTACCTATTAATTTATTGTTATCCTATAATTATTATAGGATAGATACAGAGCTCGTTTAGTCGCTAAGGGTTATACCCAACAACCAGGAATTGACTATGACGACACTTTCAGTGCTGTTGTTCAGCCTGGCACCATCCGTCGAGTGCTTTCGTTCGCCGTCAGTTCAGATTGGGAACTATGCCATTCGGACGTCAAAAATGCAATTTTACAGAATAATTATTATTTTAATATTATTAAAAATATTTAATATTATTTATAGTAACAATTGTTGTTGTTGTTGTTATTATTATTATTATTATTATTATTATTATAAGTCATTATCATTTTATTATCAATATCATTATAATAAATAATGTTGTTATTGTTACTATACTAACACGAGCTAATAATTATAAGTCATTATTATTGTTATAATAATAATTATTATTATAATAAAAAAGATCACAATATCATATTATTGTTACGATAGGGTGTAACAATATATAATAAGACAATAACAATATTTTTATTATTTTGTTATCAATATCATTATAATAAATAATGTTATTATTGCTATTATACAAACACGAGTTAATAATTATAATTAATAATAATAATAATAATAATAATAATAATAATAATAATAATAATTGTTTTAATAATAATAATATTAATAATATTAATCATCATTAACTATTATAATTTGTCACCCTAGCAATTATTATTGCTAGGGTGACAAATGTCAAGGAAATTAATAATAATAATAATAATAATAATAATAATAATAATAATAATAATAATAATAATAATAATAATCCATCTGCAGAGAGACGCACTTCCTCGACAATGATGTCGACGATGAACTTGTTAAAGCTATGATATATATGACACATTCGTTGAAAATCCACTTCAGACTCAATGGGGCAAAGCATCTTGTATGAGTCAGGCGTTACGAACTATCACTTCAGAAGCATCTAGGAACCAACGGCCACATATCTCACCCATGACTGACTCCCATGAGCTTAATACAGTAAATTGTAGCACACGGCCTTCTCCTTTGAATCTCGCCACGGTAGAGTACGTTTCCATTGTACAACTACAACAACAATAAAAAAACAACAATGTGAATAGAATAAATAACAAGAACAATTACAGGAGGAACAACAATGACAACAATAAAAACAAAAAAAAGAAGTTCAAGAATGAAAAGAAGAAGAACAATAACAATACGAACAAGAAGAAGAACGAGAACATGAAGAACAACTACTACCTTACGCGTGCAGGAGTTTACTTCAAGTTTTGGCAACGGACTAAGATGAAGAATGGCAAACACAACCCAAGATGAGAAGAAGAAGAAGAACAAGAGGAAGGAGTGAAATATACCTCTCTGACATAATATATTGCATAGCCTTGCTCACAATAAATGTGATTTGACATGGACATGAAAGCTACTTTTTGCTGGATTGCTTTTTGCTTTATTGTACATGGGCATTTGTGTAAATTCATCCCACTTTAACTGACGGAAGAAATGGCAAGAACTAAATGGAGTTTGCATTTAAAAAGGAGGGATCTAAAGGGAAACGAAAATGTCAGAGGGACTGCAGTGGAAGTTTTAAACTTCGCAGGGACTTTTAAATAATTTTCCCTAATAATAATTATTATTATTATCATTGATATTAATAATAATTATTAAATAATCCTAGTGTTACCTATCATAATTAATAATAATAATATTATTAATAGCCCATTAGGATTTAATAATTATATAACATAATTATATATTTCTTATATAATGAATTAATATATTAACAATATATTATTAATATATTGTGAGAAAATAATTAACTATAATAACAATATCCATTATATAATAATAATTAAAAACTGTTATGATATTATTTTATAATATCATAACAGTTTTTAATTTAAATGATAACTATAATAATATTATTATTATCTTTATAATAATAATAATTATTATTATAATAGCTAAAGAGTTGGGGGTGGCAAAATATTAATTATTAACAACAATAATAGTATTATATTGTTAATAATATAATACTTAAATGTGGGGAACTTATTGATCATTATTATTGTTGTTATAATAATAATAATAATTATTATTATAAAATAGGCTGATATTAATATATAATAAAGATATATTAATAATGTTAATGTAATTCATAACAATAATTATTTTAATTGTTATTATAATAATATAATAACAATTATAATAGTCATAACAATATTAATAATATTAACAATTATTATAATTATTAGTTAGTAATTATTATATTGTTGTTTATAATAATTATTTATTATCAATATCATAATAACTATTAATAATTAATCATCATATTATTGTTATTATAACATAGTTATCATCATCATCATCAACACAAGTTATTTATAACAATACAAAGAAATATTATAGTTTAATATAATAACAATATTATTATATTAACAATATTGTTATTACATAAAACTAACAATATTATAATAACAATATTGTTATTACCAATAATAATAATTATTATTATCCGGACAAATATTAATTATGATGAATAAAAAAATGGATGGCGATAAAAATGTTTACTAATTATTAAATAAATATGAAATAATTATAAGGTTGGAAGTAATAATAAATAATTCCGTTAAAAATAAATAATGGATGTAATAATAATAATTTCAAAATAATAATGTTGAAATTATTATAAGGTGACAATATTTATAGATGATCAATTAAACTTTCATTCTTATTATTGTATATTAATATGAGTTATTAAAATAATCTTTGGATGTTATTTATAGCTTTTACAATTGATTTAGTGCATTTGTGATTTCTTCTTCATTTCTAATTAAGAGTTGATTTTTTATCTCAATTCATGCCACAAAGTCTTAGAAAACATTATTTGTTTTTAAATTTGTTGATGTATGGAAAAACCTTTGGAGGAAAAAAAGATGAATCATAGAAGCATTCCCTCTCATTAATCTTATTTATTCAGATACCTAGTTTAATCAAATTGAGTTTTAATGGCCAATCATGGCAATGAATACTATTTGATTTCTTTAGTTTCATGTTTATGGTCATCTAATTTCTTTTTAACCAACAATAACTTGCCAAGATCATTAGCAAAGTCATACAAATTCTTATCTTAGTTCGTTGTGATCTAATGAAATATTCAGTGTATCAATTCAACAAGAAACTCCTACTAATTGGGGAGCAAAAATATTCATTTATTTGAGCAAATGAATTTAGAGAACTTTTTCCTCATGATTTTTAAATTCATGTACTTGTACTTCATCTTCTTGACAAGCATTAAAAATTGATGATACATGTGATCCAGCTACCTCCACAATAAATCTAGCCTTAATTGCACAAATCACCAACCAGTCATTACAAGATCTTCTTAATGAAAGATCTGGTAAATAAAAAACTTGTGCAACTTATTATTATGGCCATTGATAAATAACAATATATTTTAATGTAATAACAACCTAGTTATCAGTTATTGTATTACAACCATAATAACACAGGATAATCAATTATATTATTGCACAATGAATAGGGTAATCATATAATAACCCAGGATAATTATATTATTAATGAATAATATAATATGTTGTCCATATTATATTATTAATTAGTTAATCATGTAATAAACCAATTATTGCACAATATCATTATAATAACCCATATATATTGTCAATGATAACAATTATTGATAATATTGTTATATATTATCAATAGTATGATAATTAATATTATGATAATATTAATAATAATAATTATTATTATTAAATATTGTTATAATATTATTATAACAATATGCCCATTAAAAATAACATAATGATTATTTATCCATAATTAACATTATGTTATGAAGGATATTTTGACCTCTCACTAAAAAATAACACTGTTATTGTGTAAACACTAGGATATTATTAATAACAATTTATTATGATAAATTGTATTATTATTAATAATATTAATAATAATATTGTTATTCGCCAATTATAATATTATTATTTTATCATTAATATTGTTAATAATAACAATATAATAAAATATTATTATTATAATAATTATTATCCAATGCTAATATTATTTTATTAGCATTAATTGACAATAATTATTCTTCTAACTATTCATGTGGTATAATTGAAACTACCAATTTGTAGACAAAATTATTACAATAATATTATTAACTACTAAATATTTATTATTACAAATAATAACAAGCATAATAAGTGATGGTGTTATCACCATCATTTAATAATATATGTTAATGATAATAACAGATCAAGATATAATGAATTATTATTGTGATTTCTATATTATTATATAGAAATAGCACATATTATTGATATTAATAACTCATATTAATATACACGATAATATAATTGTTTAAATTATTATTAATAATTATAATAATGATAACTATAATAATATTATAATAATAATAATAATAATAATAATAATAATTATTATTATTATATTAATAAATGTGTGAACATTTATGGTGATAATAATTATTTATCACCATATGGGTCATAAATTATGATTAAAGGAGAGTTACTAGCTGAAATATGAATTACACTAACATTATTAATAATAATGTTGCAAAAGGCTGAGTATTATTGTTATTTTTATTAAATAATTGTTATAATAATCATGAACATTATCATTATTTTTATATATATATATTTAAATATAATAGGTAAATAATATATTATAATTCAATCATAGTCCAAAGATAATATTAATTATTATCTTTAAACACAGGATATATTATAGTTTAATATAATGGGTATTACATAGTAACCCATTATAACAAATTGTTATAATATAACATTATGTAGGATAACATATTATTTTGATAATATATTGCAATGATATATCAGGTAGGCTAATTAATATTATCTTTAACAACAAGAAATATGATAATATATATAACAGTATCTCTATTATATAACAATACAGTATCTCTATTATGTTAAATTATTATTATATAATAATTTAACATAATATGTTACATAATATTATCTTGTTGTAATAATTGCCTCCGCCCAATTCCTAACCCATAACAGGTATCTCTAACATAATTATATTATCATATTTCTTGTTTATTATAACTAATTAACAATATTATTAACAATATATAAATCATAGCATTAGTGGTTATTATTGATAACATATTAAATATAATATGTTATTATCATATTTTATTAACAAATATTAATAAAATAATATTTAAACAATTATTTTATATACCTATATATTGTTAATAACAATATATAACAATAATAATATATAACCATATAGACAATATATGTGAAATTATATATTATTTACCTAGGTTGTTATCAATAAGTATTATTATGAATCATTATGTTATTAATAATTATTATTCAATAATTAATGATTATATATTATCAAAGCTATAAACAATTAATAATAATATTTTGTTTTTTATAATGAATAATTATTATTAATAATAATTATTATTATAGTTTAATAATAATTTTTACATATGATAAATTATAATTGTTATAACAAAATGGGCGCCTGATATATAATAATTGTTATAACATATTGTATGTCATAACAATAAATTATTATGACATACAACCAATTATGATTTATATATTATCTTTAACCGTAACAATAATAATAACAATGTTAAACTAGTTTATGATAATATAACAACAAATATCTCTAACATATGATATATTATCATATTATAACAATAATATATCAGGCACAAAATGGGTATAACAGGTAGGTTATGTTGTTATTATTGTTGTTATTATGTAACGCATTAAAATTATTATAACAACAATAATAATAATATAATAACAGTAACAATAATAATAACAATAATAGTTGTTATTACTATTTTTATTATATTTATTATCAATATTATATAATAATTATTATTATAAGTATGTTATAATTTTTATTTGTTAATGCATATTTCATAATTATTAATAAAATATATTATTAATACCAATAATAACCTCTTATGTTTTATTATAATCATCATTGTCATTTAATAATATTACTATTAAAAATAATAATAACAATTAAATTTTTTACCCTCTCTCCACCCTCTCCAATCTCAAGTAGTCTAACCCTATAGGAGTTGTCACACCTCCAAAGGATAACCTAGATGATTCTAAACCTTAGTGTCAGGGCTAAGGGAAAATCGATACAATAAAGTCAAGATTGGAACTCAATTAAAAGCATCAAATAAGAAAGCATAATAAAAGTCAAAGAAACAATGCCATCCTAGGATTTACAAGTTCGAATACCCACAAGGGGTTTAACTGATGAAGATGATAATATAGTATCATATAATAATACACTAATGTTAATTAACTAATAGGTGACAAATAATAATAATATAATTGTTGATTTGGGTAACATTATGATTTGGTACCCCACTTAATATTGTTATTATTTGTCACCCTAGCAATTATTATTAATTAAATATCTGTTATTCTTATATTAATAAAATAATACGTTATAACTAGCAATTATAATATATTATTCGTGGGGTATTACTATAACCAAGATATTGTTATAATAGGCATTGATATTAGTTATTATAATGTTAATTATTATTATGAATAATAACTAATATATTTTGTTTACAGACATAATAATTATAATAATCACAACCCCCAATAATAATTATAATAATAATTATAATTATTGTTATTATAATAATAACAATAATATTATTTAAATATTGAGACAAAATAATATTATAATAAAGATATTATAATAAAATATTATTATTATAATAATTAGTAGCCAATGCTAATATTATTTTATTAGCATTAATTGACAATAATTATTCGTAATAACTATTCATGTGGTATAATTAATATAATAATTGTTATTACACAGTGTTATTATATAACAATTATAACATAATAACTAGAATATTATATTATTATGTTGTAGAACAAGTATTATTATGATAATAACAATTATTAACTATTCTTATATTAATTATTGTTATTATAATAACCCATTTATTATCATTAATATATATTAAAGATAATAATAGATCAAGATATAATGAATAGGGTAATGCCCAATATTGTTTTAATAGATTATATTTGTAATTAACAAATATATTAATATTATTGTTTAAAATATATTATAATAACAGATATTTTAAAATATCTGTTATTATAATATTATTAAGTTATTATATATTGTTATTATAATAACATAATTGTAATATAGTTGACGATATTACAGTTATATATTAACCCATTATTGATGTTTGGCAATAATAGGTTATTGTTATTATCAATAAACATTATAAGTTAACCCATTCATACTACACATATACTATTATTATTGTTAGTTATATTGTTAATAACATAATGATTATTGATTGCTATAACCAAGATCTTGTTGGTTAGCCTAACATAAATATAACATTTAGTGATATTAGTTATTTAGGACAATTATATTCAGCAATTATAAATATTGTTATTATCAATAAGGTTATTGATAACAATATTATTATAACATCAAGACAAAATAACCCATTATTGTCCTAATGGGTTTATGGTTGTTTATCTCTAACATAATTATATTATCATCATTATAATAATTATAATATGTTATCCTTGTCCTAAAACATAATATAACCCACATACTAACCATAATTATACCCATTATAAGTTAACCCATTCATATTGCACCGCCCAACAATAATGATTTATAATATGTGGGGTACCCCACATATTATAATTCAATCCTAGTGCCTGCGCACTAGGATTGAAATATAATATATTATTTACCTATTATATTTAAATATATTTAAAAATAATTATATATATATATTATTATTATAACTAATGATTTATTATAATAATTATTATAAATAATTACTATTAAATAAATATTAGTAATAATATGTTCTCATATATATTTATCACCCACAAAATTCTATATTATTAACAATAATAGTAATATATGTTATTTCAACCACTGCGAAAGCATTTGCCGTGGATGTTCATAAGACCTGTGACAAATAATTGTTAGTATAATAATAACCATAGTATATTAATGATAACATATATTAATATAATCATTATTAGTTAATGATTATATCCGAACATTACAAATATATATTATTATAATGAATAGTTATAATGAATAGTAATGTATTATTAATTGTTATATTAATAATAACATCATTATAACTAGTCAGCACAAGGTGTTGATAAAATTGTTTATACCCATAACATATATTAATTTTAGAGATAACTGTTATGTTGTTATAGATACCTGTTATACCCATTATTATTAAATATAATAATGGATATATTATTATATATAATAATATAACAGGTATCTTATAATGGGTATAAACAAGATGTTGTTATTATTTTACCTAACGTTAAATACCATACTGTTATTAATAATAAAGTGTTATAGAATAATAATTACAATAATAATATTATCAATAACTATAATAATGGTTAGTTTACATAATAAACTAAAATAATTATTGTTTAATATATTTATAATAGGGTTGTGGTTATTATAATTATTATCCTGTGTCTATTAAAGGATATTTGTAAACAAAATATATTAGTTATTATTCAATAACATATTTATAATAGTTTTTACAAAAACTATTATAAAATTATATTATTAATAATAGTTATTAACAATGGTTATATGTGTCTATATTACAATAACCCATTATTATGGTGTAACTTCCACTTCAACTTGTAATAATAAATTCCATGATATTATTACAACACACAATTATTTTCTTGTTATTACTACTATTATATATTCATTACCCTATTTTTTTCAATCATAATCCTATGTTTACAATTATAGTAGGAATTCAGAAAAGAAAATATAGGATTGGTATTTTGATTGAAAAATCGTAGTTATTAATATGAGAAAACTTAGAATTAGGGTTTTGGGAAAAAAAATAGGAGACATTAAAAAAACAACCAGGTGTATTGTCCATATAAAACTTATAATAATGTTTACTAATTATTTTAAAAAAATTTAATTATTTCAATGAGACAGATGATAATGAGACAGGTGATATATGAATTACTAGTATAATAGTATTATGATTATTAAATAATAACAAAAATGTAGGAGACATTCTGAAAAGTTTGCTATAATAATTATACTAATTATTATAACTGTTATAATAATTAGTATAACAGTTATAATAATATTGTTAATATAATAAAAAAATATTATGATTATGATAGCATGTGCCTGGACAGACAGTGGATGTATCAAAGGAGAACAAGAGGATTAATTAATCGAACATTTATAGCTGGGGTAAATTCATTTGTGGTGTTTGCTAAGGCTCACCTGAATTGTCTTGATCGCCATTTGATGAGATGTCCATGCAACTAGAAGAAATGTCAAAATCAAAATTTTTTAAATGAGGATACTATTATGGCACATATTGCAAAGTATGGATTAGTGGAAAATTGTGAAACTTGGATCCATCATAGTGAAAGTGATGGTGGTGTTATATTAAGAGGACGTGGTGGGAGACATGTTTAAGCATTATGTTGGGGATAAGAATATGTCTGTGTTGATTAAAAAAATTATTAAATGAAATTTGAATAAAACAAATTGATTGGATAATAAAATATAAAAAAATAATAAATAAAAAAAATATATAAATAAAAAATACCATATCTCTCATGGGATAAGAAAAAAAAGTTTTAATTCAAATTTTAAATTAAAAAAAATCCCGGATATCCAAAACAAAATTTGTTTTGGATGTTGGGATTTGGATAAAAAAAATTTGAATTTTTTAAAAAAGAGAAGAGTGGCCAAATAAGCAAAGGGGAGGAGTTCAAAAAAAAAGGAGGAGAAGAGATCTTTGTCTTGTTATGGTTGGCCCGGATTTTGGTGAGAGATGGGACTTTTAAAACAAAAAAAAAAAATCCAAAAAAAGGGGAAGATAAAAAAAAGAACGAGAGAGAAAGGGGGAAAGGGGATTCTCTTCTTCTCCATGGTGGTGGGGCCCGGTAAAAAAAAAAAAAGAAAAGAAGTTCTTCATTTACCTAAGCCATAGCTTTCTCTTCTTCTTGATGGTGGGACCTGGCGGCAAGGGAAGAGGGTTTTTATTTATCATTTCTTTCTCTTTTTCTTGATGGTGGAGCTCACATGAAGTATGGGGAGAGGAGGCATGAAGGTAGGCGAGAGGATAACCTACACCGGCAACCACATCTACGCCTTCGATGAAGTTCCATTTTGAAGATGAGAGCAGAGAATAACACCATGGAGATGCTCGGTGATGGTGATGGTGATGATACTCAACACGAATCTCGAGACAAGAACATGCACACTGCTCATTTCCTCATCGTTGGTTCTATTCTCTGACTCCTGAGGAGATCAACGACGGGGAAACAATACAAGACGATGTTCACAACCCTAGCACGAATCTTGAGGCATGCATAAGAAGCTCGTGAAGTGCTTACATCTTCAAAAAGGTATATGCTCTTATAGAAATCCATCCAAACATACATGAATATATACATGTTCTAATTGCACCCATGAAAAATGTTTAAATTTTATTCTAATGTGAATGTTTGTCATGGTGGGATCCAAACCTAGGATTGTTTTACAAACCATGCACTCCTTGCTATGCATTACATGCCAACATGTTTTCTCAATCAAAGCCTCTATCTCATGCCTTAGCTTTTAGATTTTCTTCTAGTTAGTTTTGAACTTTTAATATGATGAATTCAAACATGCTTTGGCTAGCATTTCAATGCAATCTAAGAAATGTCATCGTTCGATATTTGGACTTTTTGATAGAAAAGGCTTAGTTGCAAAATTTGGCACAAAAAAAAATATATATATAAAAATGGGCTTTTATGCAAGAATCCATGGAGAAATAAAAAATGAAATGTTTGAGGATATATATGCAAAATTATGAAAAAATGTGAAAATATGAAAGCTCGAGGGCTTAGTTGCAAAAGTCATGAAAAATATGAAAATGTGAAAGTTTGGGGTGTTATGTGCTAAATTTGATAAAATAAAAAAATGATGAAAAGTAAGAGGGTTTAAATGCGAAAAAAGAAAAAATAAAATAATAAAAATAAAAAAAGGGATTTTAGCAAAGATAAGGGCATTTTGGTAATTTTACAAGACCCCTGAAGTCTACTGTGATGTCCAATGCATGGCGAGTGTATATTCTCCTCGAGAGAGCCTCTCCATTGCCTCTTGACAATCACGGAGGTGAATGGGCTATTAAAGACTCTTAAAGACCCTCTTGAAGCTAGTTTTGATGTCGAATGCATGGCGAGTGTATATTCTCCTTGAGAGCCTCTCCATTGCCTCTTGACAATCACACAAGCTGAAAGAGTGGATGAAGACTTTTGAAGAACTCTCTTGCAGCTCGCTCCAACACATGGCGATAGCTCTTTTTGAGAGAACCTCCCCATTACCTCTTGACACTCATAGA
Source organism: Dioscorea alata (assembly GCA_020875875.1). NCBI lineage: Eukaryota > Viridiplantae > Streptophyta > Magnoliopsida > Dioscoreales > Dioscoreaceae > Dioscorea > Dioscorea alata. The sequence goes on from CM037026.1 coordinate 13,139,399, forward strand.
GAGTTTATTGAGGATTCTTCCTTAAAGATGTTGATCCAAAATGTGGTTTAGTGTAAAACATGGCACACTTGGGAGTTTAAAAAAAAAAGAATGAATGATTTTTCTCAAATGAAAGAAAGCTTTTCTCCAAATAGAGACAAAAAAGCACAAGTCCAAAGTTGTAAGGGCTCCATAAGTGTGAAATGCAGAAGTCCTCCACAAGCATCAAATGCCAATGTTAAAATAGATCAAGTTCAAGATTGCAACTTGAAGTCCAATCCAAGACTAAAAAAAAAAAAAAAAAATCAAATCAATCGACAAATGAACTCAGCAGTCTCAAGACATCAGAAGTCAAGACTCAAAGAGTTTCACAAGTCAAGATATAAAAAAAATTAAATTGTTCGATAATTGAACTCAGAAGTCTCAAGACACCTAAAGTTAAGGCTCAAAGAGTTTCACAAGTCAAAACTAAAAAAAAAAGAGAAATCAAATGAATCGACAAATGAGCTCAACAGTCTGAAGATACCAGGAGTAAAGACTCAAAGGGTTTCACAAGTTAAGACAAGAAAAAAGAAGAAAAGAAGAAATCAAATGAATCGACAAATGAACTCAACAGTCTGAAGACACTAGAAGTCAAGACTCAAAGAGTTTCACAAGTCAAGACCAGATAAAAAAAAAGAGAAGTCAAACAAATCGACAAATGAGCTCAGAAGTCTCAAGACATCAGAAGTCAAGACTTAGAAGAGTTTCACAAGTCAAGATATAAATAAAAAACAAATGAATTGACAATTAAACTCAGGAGTCTCAAGACATCAGAAGTCAAAGACTCAAAGAGTTTCACAAGTCAAGACCTGAAAGAAACTTCACAAGCACAAAAGCCGTAGTTTTTTTAAAAGTCAAATTATGTCAAAATCAAGTTTGTGATTTATCAACATAGAGATTCACAACTTGAAATCAAAAGCAAATCCAATATAAAAAAAAATGCAAATTCAAATTGTCCAAGTTCCAAGTTTCAAGCAAATCAACAAATAAGTTCGACAACCTCAAGGCTAAAAAGTTGAAGAGTTCACAAGTTGCAAAAAGCTTCACAAGCATGAAAGCCGAAGCATATAAAAATCCAAATCAAGTTCCAAATCAAATAAAATATACAAATTCAAAATGTCGAAGTTCTAAGTTTCAAGCAAATCAACAAATGAGCCCAACGACCTCAAGGTTAAAGCGTTGAAGAGTTCACAAGTTGCAAAAAAAAAAGCTTCACAAGCATGATAGCCGAGGCTTATGAAAGTTAAATCAAGTTTATAATCCAAATTAAATCCAAAGATGCAAATTCAAATGTCCAAGAAGCAAGTTCGAATGTCCAAGTTCCAAGTTTCAAGCAAATCAACAAATGAGCTCGACGACATCAAGGATAAGGCGTTGAAGTGTTCACAAGTTGTACAAATAGCTTCACAAGCATGAAAGCCGAAGCATTTAAAAATTCAAACCAAGTCAAATCAAATCAAATCAAATAAAAAGATGCAAAATCAAATGTTCAAGACTCAAATTTTCAAGCAAATCAACAAATGAGCTCAACAACCTCAAAGCGAAAGCGTTGAAGAGTTCACAAGTTGCAAAAAAGTTTCACAAGCCTGAAGGCCGAAGCTTATGAAAAGTCAGATCAAGTTCCAAATCAAATCCAAGATGCAAATTTTAAAAATCCAAGACACAAGTTTACCAGTTTCTAAATCATGTTCAAGATGCAAAGTTTGACGACGACCAAAAGTCAACAAAAGTCAAAGCGCGCTTTTCGGCAAAATAGTCGGAAGGAGATGAAAGCTACAACCACTGTTGCGCCAAGATGGTTAAATTCCAAACTTGTTGTAATGAAGTCCATGTTTATCGAAATGAATGAAATTTATTTGTCACATCTTGTTTCCTTATTCACACTTATTTTCTTAATCAGAGGTTCCTGCGACAATGTCCAGGGTAATTAACATTAAGGGCTTGCCCCTAATGGAAGCCATGAACCCATAATCCTTTGAAGTCTACAAAATATTAAAATTTGATTTGTGATCCATGCTTTTTGCCCGGTCAATTCTAATTTAAAGGCCGGGTGGAGAGAAAGGAGCCCACAGTCTGCATTTTGGACAATGATTCATGATGTTGCAGGGTCTTTATTTCAACCACATCATATTCAAGATAACTTGACCCTAGTAGTTAAACATATTTATGATATGTTAAGCGAAGAACAATAAGAGTTATGTGCATATAATGCTACTGCTAAGCATATGAGATGTCATTTTGAGCATGAAATGGAAAAAGATGGTGTAATGGGCATTACTCAGATTCTCCTACATGGAAACACTTTTATAACAGCCACCCGTCATTTGGATAAAATTGTAGGGATGTCAGATTGGGTTTATGCACAAATGGGTTCCAACCATTCAGGCAATCTGATCAACAATTCTGATCATGGCCATTGATAGTCACACCATACAATTTACCACCTTGGATGAAAATAATGATAACAATAATTATTATCATTATTATAATGATAAGTTCCATAATGGGTTGATAATAATGAAGTTATCATCTATTTACATTTAAATAATATGATCTCATTAATTGGCCATCCTTCATACTCCAATTTCACCGCTTTAACTAAATTCCCAAAATATTTGAGCTCAATAGCACATAAATTGGATCTCTTAATGCATGCTCCACTATTCATTGTGCTCTTTTAAGATCCATTGGTTTTTGTATGGAATTTGTAGCTATTTACATAATAACCATTGTATGTTTAACCTTATGAATTTGTTGGGCGGCAAGATATTTAAACCATTCATTCATGATCCTTGAACTAGGATGATGTGCCTCTGTATCATATAAAAACACAAACATGGCAAGTTATTAATAAACAATATAAATTTGATATGCTTTTAATATGATGATAACTATTATTGTTATATAATTTATTGTCTTGGTTCTCAGGTGGGGTGTGCCAACCATTGCTAATGGGTCACTATAAACCCATTAACAATATATTCCTCCATTATTATGATAATATTTATAACAATGGCTCTCACATTATTACTATTTATAATCTCTTAAATCATATTCCGCATGACAAACTATTTATAATCATAATACTAATTATTATTTTCCTTGTTTGATGATTAAAAAAATATTATTGTTATTATTAGAATAATATTATTATAATAAAAACAATTATAATAATGATTATTATAATTATTATTGTGGGGCACCCCACTTATTCTTGTTATAATAATAAAAAATCAGCTAAAAATAATAATAATTATTTCTATTAAAAGTTCTCAATATTATTAATAATATTATTGTTATTATAAAAATAGCAATATTAGTATTCGCTTAACAATTAATATGCAAAATTATTATAATAACAATAATAATAATTCATTATATCTTGATCAGTTATTATCATTAATATCTCATGCTAATAAAAATAATATTATTGTTACAAAAAATAACATATATTACTGAATTAAAATGTTAATGAATATTATTATTATTGTTGTTATTATAATATAAATTTTTATTATTTTTTTCATTAACCCAAATATTATTTTTTAATCATCATCAAAAATCATAATCATCATTAACTATTATAATAATAATATAAACCCTAATATTGGGGTTTGATTATAGTTTTGATAAAAAATTATAATTTTTTATAATAATAAATTATTATTATTATTATTGTTACTTTTTATAATTATTAATTATTATTGTTATAATAGATAATTAACACATGAGTTTCATTCACTAAAACAATAAAACCAAAGCCCCATTTCCTACTTAAACATCCAAATTATAAACCTCGATCAATACAACTCCAAAATAAGCAACCCTTCAAAAAAAAATATCAAAAACTAAAAGCAGAACCAAGCCCTAGATTTCAACGATGAAACATAGCAAAGATCTCATCAAACCTAATTTTCATCCATAGAGAGAAATTAATTTTTTCCTCAATCAATACCATTCAAAATTCAACAACACTGGAAAAACAATATCAAATACAAAAAACCATGATTTTCATTGATCTTAAAAAAAAAATCACCTCAAATCGAAACAAAACACACAACTTTTCGGATCCCAAAAAGAACCAACTCAAAAAATATTATAATTATTATTGTGGGTACCCCACTTGTTCGGGTACCCACAATAATAATTATAATAACTAGCTTAACATATCATATATATGTTGAACTACTGTGTAAATAGGATCTCTTAATGCATGCTCCACTATTCATTGTGCTCTTATAAGATCGATGGGTTTTGTATGGAATTTGTAACTATTTACATAATAATAATAATTATCATTTTCCTTGTTTGATGATTAAAAAATAATATTATTGTTATTATTATAATAATATTATTATAATAACAATAATTATAATAATTATTATTATAATTATTATTGTGGGGTACCCCACTTATTCTTGTTATAGTAATAAAAAATCATCTAAAAATAATAATATTTATTACTATTAAAAGTTCTCAATACTATTAATAATATTATTGTTATTATAAAAATAACAATATTATTATTCGCGTAACAATTAATATACAAAATTATTATAATAACAATAATAATAATAATAATTCATTATATCTTGATATGTTATTATCATTAATATATATTATTAAAGGATGGCGATAACACTAGCACTTATTATTGTTATTATTAATGTTTCCATATCCGAAATACTGTAGTAACTCCTAAGAAAATTATTATTGTTATTATTATTTTTACTATATTATATTATTATTGTTGTTGTTATAATCATCATATTAATGTGTAAATAGGTTGTTATCATAATTATTAATATTGATATCCAAATAATATTATAATAATAATAATAATATTATTATTATTATTATTATTATTATTATTATTATTATTATTATTAATAATAATATTATTATTATTATTATAACTAATGATTATTATTAGTTATTAATATCCTTGATAATAACAATATGTCATAACAATAATTAATAGTTATTATATATTATAATAATTATTAATATATAATAATTATTAATATAGTGCTGGTGTTATTAATAAAATAGTTTGTTATTATTATTTAATGATAAATAAGTGGGGATAGTAATAATTATACCCACTTATTTATAATCTATCATGATAATTTTTTTTATCCATGGATAGATTTATTATACACAAGAGGATAATAATTATTATTATTATTTGTAATAACAATATTGTTATTATAATATTGCTATTTTTATGTAAAAACAATATTGTTAATATAATAATATTGTTATTATATTAAACTATAATATTTCTTTGTAGTGTTATAAATAACTCGTGTTGATGATGATGATAACTATGTTATAATAACAATAATATGATGATTAATTATTAATAGTTATTATGATATTGATAGTAAATAATTATTATACACAACAATATAATAATTATTAATAAATAATTATAATAATTGTTAATATTATTAATAATAATTATAATAACAATATGATGCTATATTATCAATAGTATGATAATATATGTGATAATACTCATCAATAATATTATTATTGTTGTTATTATAATAATTTTGTATATTAATTGTTACGCGAATGATAATATTGTTATTTTTATAATAACAATAATATTAATAATAATATTGAGGACTTTTAATAGTAATAATTATTATTATTTTTAGCTGATTTTTTATTATTATAACCCGAATAAGTGGGGTACCCACTATAATAATAATAATAATAATAATTATTATTATTATTATTGTTATTATTATAATATTATTATAATATTATTATAATAATAACAATAATATTATTTAAATATTTGAAAAAAAAATTTTATCCTCTAACATCATCACTTAATAATAATAATAATAATAATAATAATAATAATAATAATAATAATAATAATAATATTATTATTATTATTATTATTATTATTATTATTATTATTAATATTAACAATAAATATTATCATTATTGTTATTTTTATTATTGGAGGCTTACTAAAGTTCGATAACAAGAAACAGAGATAGGAAATCTAAATGTTAGTGACTTCTTCTTCAATGACAACAAGATGAGTACAACGTGAATGATTAGAATCTAACGCCGATGAATAGATTAGTAGGCATCTCTGATCCAAGGTGAAAGATCTATATAAACTTTGATTCTTCTCACACTCAAGAAGATGCATACGCAATTTAATTCAATAAGTAAGCGAATTAAGTGCGATCATTTTACTTTTTTAAATTATTTTGAATTCTTTTCATGTACTAAGAATTATTTTTAAATTTTTTATTTTTAACTAATAATTTAAAAAAACAATTTTTGTGGTATTAATAATATGGCAATAATAAAACATGGCTCATTTTGTTAAAGAGTTTGTGTTGGATCATTTGGACCCTGGTTCGGACCATCTATGGTACATTTAACAGTAATTCCTTCATATTGTATTCAACATAAGCCTCTTTGTACAAAACCAATAAATGATTATTAATAATATTGTTATAATAATATTGTTATTAACTATAATAATTATAGATAATGACTATTATTGTTATATAATTATTATTAGCCTTCAATAATAATTATATAACATAATCATTATATTTTTTTTTTCTCGTCAATCACCTTCAACATTTATTGCCTCTAATGCCATGTGATTATAATATCCTAGTGTCTCTTCACCGACACGTACCACGGCGCGAATTTCCGATTCCACAAATTCTGGCACGCCCTTTGAGACCCTTTTAATTCCTCCTCCCATCTTTGAGGCAAAAGTACAAGTAAAGGCATTACTTTTTATAACTCATATATAAAAAAATTAATATTTATATTGTTATTGCAGGTGAAATGGCGTTTAAGAGTTCAATCTCACCAGGAAGCCCTAAGCTGACTATTTTCCTTGGAGAAGGATCTAAAGTCCAATTGCCCAACTGTGTTTTCAACACTGGAGCTACTGGAGCTGAAATGAGATTTGGCACAATCTCTGAGTCTGTACAGTTTGTGAAAAGAACTCCATCTTTGAAGGAAAACTTGATTGTCCCACGACTTCCATATAGGGACCGTCGCCCAAATGTCATTATTCCTGCATTTGAAAAGAATGTTGTTAATGAAAAACCAAGAACCACTGTCTTTCAGAGGCTATCATGCCCTAAAAAGATAGTTTCTATAGATGATGAAGACGACGAGCCCAGTTTCACTGTTACTGGCAAAGAGAAAGAAAGTGATATTTTTTAGTCCGAGGAAATTAAGCTTAGGAAAAGTGTGTTTTCAAGGCTAACTACCAGGATAGTGAAAGTCCCAAATCACAAATTAAATTTTGTGTCATTCCCAAACCGAAAGGATAATCAAATAGGTTCATTCAAAAATTCATTCGGACCACTTGACATTGTTAAGAAGAGCGCAACCACTGATGAGTACAACAATAATAATTGCTAGGATATTGTTATCATTTATAATAATTTTGTAATAATTACCCATCAATGCACATTTAAAAATAATTATTTTAAATGATTATAATATTTAAACAATTATGATTGAGAGATCAAGATAATAGCAATAATCCACGCCAAATGGATGAAAAGTAAATTGGGATAATAATATATATGGTTGTCATCCGACGGAGTTTAATAATTTCCATGGCAAATGCTATGTTATATTAATATTCATTGCAATTATTATAAGTTTAGCTATAACAATAACTAGTTATTATTTATAGTATTATTATTATAAAAATAATAATATAGTATTATCAAAATCCTATTATTATTATCGCCATCCATATCATCTTCATAAAAATTATTTGGGTGTTATTTATAGCTATTACAATTGATTTAGTGCATTTTTGATTTCTTCTTCATTTCTAATTAAGAGTTGATTTTTATCTAAATTCATGCCACAAAGTCTTAGAAAACATTATTTGTTTTTAAATTTATTGATGTATTGAAAAACCTTTGGAGGGAAAAAAGATGAATCATAGAAGCATTCCCTCTCATTAATCTTATTTATTCAGATACCTAGTTTGATCAAATTGAGTTTTAATGGCCAATCATGGCAATGAATACTATTTGATTTCTTTAGTTTCATGTTTATGGTCATCTAATTTCTTTTTAACCAACCATAAATTGCCAAGATCATCAGCAAAGTCGCACAAATTCTTATCTTAGTTCGTTGTGATCTAATGAAATATTCAGTGTATCAATTCAACAAGAAACTCCTACTGATTGGGGAGCAAAAATATTCATTTATTTGAGCAATTCTTCTTATGTAAATTTTGATTTTTTTATGTACATTTCGGCAAGTTTCATTATTATCACATAATAACAATAAAACACTAGGAAAAATAATCAATTATTAAATAGGATTATAATAATAATATTGATCATAATCAATATTATATTTGTAATAATAATTATTATTATAAACATTACCTGTTTATAATATACACAGGTAATGTTTAACATTTGATTGTTAATAATTACATTAACTAATAATATTTGTCACCATTTTATTATTATCATTAATGATAATAATAACAATTATTATCCGCTTATGTACAATAAATCTATCTTGCCCTTGTCATTATTATCATAATTATTGTTATTAATATTATTATTTGCAATAATAATAATATTGTAATAATAATAATTATTATAATTATTATTATTATTATAACAACAACAATAATAATATAATAATAGTAAAAATAATAATAACAATAATAATTTTCTTAGGAGTTGCTACAGTAATTCGGATATGGAAAAATTAATAATAACAATAATAAGTGCTGGTGTTATCGCCATCCTTTAATAATATATATTAATGATAATAACAGATCAAGATATAATGAATTATTATTATTATTATTGTTATTATAATAATTTCGTATATTAATTGTTACGCAAATAATTATATTGTTATTTTTATAATAACAATAATATTATTGATAATATTGAGGACTTTTAATAGTAATAATTATTATTATTTTAGCTGATTTTTTATTATTATAACAAGAATAATTGGGGTACCCCGCAATAATAATTATAATAATAATTATTATAATTAATGTTATTATAATAATATTATTATAATAATAACAATAATATTATTTTTTAATCATCAAACAAGGAAAATAATTATTATTATTATGATTATAAATAGTTTGTCATGCGGAATATGATTTAAGAGATTATAAATAATAATAATGTGAGAACCATTATTATAAATATTATCATAATAATGGAGGAATCTATTGTTAATGGGTTTATAGTGAACCCATTAACAATGGTTGGCACACCTCCATGTGAGAACCAAGACAATAAATTATATAACAATAATAGTTATCATCATATTAAAAGCATATCAAATTTCTATTGTCTATTAATAACTTGCCATGTTTATGTTTTTATATGATACACAGGCACGTCATCCTAATTCAAGGATCATGAATGAATGGTTAAAAGATCTTGCCGCCCAACAAATTCAAAAGGTTAAACATAAAATGGTTATTATGTTAATAGCTACGAATTCCATACAAAAACCCATGGATCTTATAAGAGCACAATGAATAGTAGAGCATGCATTAAGAGATCCTATTTACAGAGTAGTTCAACATATTTATGATATGTTAAGCTAGTTATCATAATTATTATTGTGGGTACACGAATAAGTGGGGTACCCACAATAATAATTATAATAATAATTATTATAATTATTGTTATTATAATAATAACAATAATGATATTATAATAATTATAATATTATTGATAATAACAAATAACTATTGTCATTTTTATTGAGCTTATTATATATTAATAATTATTGTTTTTATTAATATAATTAAATAATATTGAGGTATGGATTTAAAATTTTTTTCCTTTTACTTTCAACCCGACAAGAGTTTAAATTTATTATTCATATTTAGTAATATTTATTGTTAATAATATTATTATTCAAGGATTATTATAATTATTATAAATGTGTTATAATAATTATCACAGGGCAAGAGAGAAATCACCTGTCTATTTGATAATAGACACCAGCACTATAGGGACAAATAATAGTTATCATCATCATCACCTGTCGGCATCGTTTATGGTTAACATGGTGCCACCTACATAAATAATGAAACTTGCCCTAGAAAATCCTAGTGTTTATTATTATAAAAAAAAAAAATTAGTTTACACATCACATTATATTTTAAATATATTATGTGAATTTTTCTCTAGCCCATTTATCATTCATCATGAATATTTTAATATAATGTTTTATCAAATATTTTTTTGCAATCTATATTATTTTATATCATGATATAAAGGAAAGTAGAACAAAATGAAATCAATAGTATTTAATAAAATATCCCACAATCTCAAACATAAATCATCTAAATAACAAAGTAATCCAAAAATTAATAAAACATCCTCTCACATATTGATAAAGTTAACATCCTTTACCAAAAAAAAAAAAAAAAAAACAAAAAAAAGTCCAAGCAAATTGATAGGTGTTGCAACTTATTTGATAGCTTTCAATCCGAGACAATGATTCCATTGATGGAGAATTCGTTTCACTTGAAACTGTAATACATTCAATAAAAAGACTTAATTGAAAAAAAATGCAATGATAAGTAAATTAAGAAATAATGACAGTGCATGGTAACATAAACCTAAAGCATAATATTATCTGCAAATTGTGACATATGCACTTGTATTCCATAACCAACCATAGCTTGAGTCATTATTTGCATGTGATCTTGAACCAGTTCAAAATTCAACTTATGTTGCTTAAGCTTACATTTAAACTGTTGAAGGTTGTCCCGATTGTTCATTATTTTGAGTTTGTTGTGTAACTCTTTTTTATTTTTTTTACTTCTAAATCTCAACCCGGGAGTCATCCTACATGAAACAATTTTCAATATAAATTAAATATAATCAAATTGAAGAATATAACTTAAAAAAATCATAATTGAAGTTTAGATGAATTAATAGATGTTTAGAGAACAAATATATTGAGTTTGAGGAGACAAAACAATAACAAATTCGTTTGAAATTATAAACCAATGTTTAATTGGAGGAGTAGATTATAGTGCACTTAGAGAAAATAATCGGATGAAATGAATTAAACAGTTCTAAGGTGCTCACAATACATGGATATAATATAAATATGATATCGTACTTGGATATATATTAATACATGACTCATCATAAACATGATAGAAAAGAATAAAAGATTCATTATTAAAGCAAACGTCATTGAATGTAGAAATTGATTTTCAAGATTCAAAGGTATATTTCCAACAAACATCATTGAAATTAACCGTACTTCTAAATGATTTTACAAATCAAAATAATATAACTTTAATTCATACCTTGTCTTCTTTTAGTGAAGTGTTGTCTTTGGAGAAAATTTTCAATAGTTCTCTTGCATAGGCAAAGAAGAAGATGAATTGTGAAGAAAAGGGTTTTTCTTTTTAAGTTACGAAAATATTGGGTGAAATTTAGAAAAGGTTAGATATTTCCTAATTTGTACAAATTTTTAGAAATCATGTTTGGTGGTAGTGGAAAAAATAGTAAAAATAAAGATTTAAGAAGATTAGGTAAAAGTTGGAGGACTAAAAAAAGGCATATCATAATTAATACAAAATTTTAGGATCTTGATTATACAAAATTTTAGCTACAATTTTTGGCAAGAGTGGAGAAAATATGCATGTTACTAGTGGTAACAAATTATTATATTTATACTTCCAAATTGATAGCAAAACCACATATTAAATAATCTAAAAAAAAAAATAGGATAATAAGAACTTAGGTAAAACCACACCTTATTAGGATATTTCATATCAATTTGTTTTATTTTATAATTTAGTTTTTTGTATTTCTGTATAAGATTTTTATGATGGCATTATAGAAGGACATTATTTGGTATTGTAAAAAAAAAATTTCATTATCAAAGTTTTTTATTTGTTATTTTTTTCAATAATTACATCTAATTTTATATAATTTTTTAATATAGATGATTAGATATTATAAACACTAGGATTATTTTTTATTTTTAATGCATGGTGTTCTTGATATCATATCCACTGTTTCAATTTCATAATTTAATTGATGTCATATCAATTTGTTTCTATTTAATAATTTAATTATTTGTATTTGCACATAATATTTTTATAATGGCATTATAAAAGGACGTTATTGGGTATTGCAAAAATATTTTTCATTGCAAAAATAATTTAATTGTTTGTTATTTTTTCAATAATTACATGTAATTTTTATATAATTTTTTAATATAGATGATTAGATATTACAAAAACTTGGTTATTTTTTATTTTTAATTAAAGTAAGTTATTTTTAAAATGAGGGCATTTGCACTATTTGTAATAAAAGGTTATCATTTATTTATAGTTATAAATTATTTTGATATAGAATTTGTCAAAGCTATAAAAAACTTTTTTATAAATTAATTTTTGAGCTAAAATTTTCTATTATATTTTAAGGTGTGTGATTCTTTTTACTATTGGCAAGATTGGGAATTGAACCCGCCTTCTTCATCATGAGAATGTGTGATATTTTATAAAATCCGTGTACTTGTCGGACATGTGACTTGTCCTCTTCATAAAAAAATTTAAAACAAATTGTTAATATATATATATATTAGCTTATCGAATATTATATTACCTATCTCTCTTTAATGTAAAGTTATAATTTTATTTCTTGTTCAACCATTAATCTCACTAATAAGTACTCTCATTAGAATGAAAATGATATATCATTATGACAAAAACTTATTGTCATGCATTAATTAAACTAATGTGACATTATACAATTTCTTATAAAAATGTTATATCTATGTATGAGAAATGAGATTGTCCTAAATTCTTATACTTTAGTAATATATATACACGTCATGATATAATTAAGATGTATGACAAAACCAAATGGTCATGGATAATGTACAATGTTATTAGTGATATAGTGTCAAAATTTGTTTAAAAAAATGGCGTTATATTTTCTTCATAAACAATGCAATACCTTGATGATGGAATGGGAGTGTCACTAAAAAATGTTACCCTCCATCTTCTTTTGGAGGAAGGTGCCAACATTATGTGACGACAATGATAAAATGTCCAAATTTGTTTAAAAAAATGACGTTACATATTCGTCACAAACAATGAGAGTGCCACAAAATATTGTTAGTGTTACTAAAAAATATTACCCTCCATCTTCATTTGGAGGGAAAATTTGGTGCCACACATTATGTGACACTAGTGATGAAATGTCAAAATTTGCTTAGCAAACATAACGCTATATATTCGTCACACAAAATGCAATATGTTAATGACGAAAAAAGAGTGTCACAAAATATCTTTAGTGTCACAAAAAAATATTACCCTCCATCTTCATTTTGAGTGAGAATTTGGCCCACACAATATGCGATGTTAGTGATAAAATGTCAAAATCAGTTTCAAAACAAAGACGTTATATTTTCGTCACAAATAATGTAATACATGGATGACGAAATGAGAGAGTCACAAAATATTGTTAATGTCACTAAATAAATTTCCCTCCATCTTCATTGAAGTGAAAATTTGGCGCCATACATTATGTGACACTTCAATGTGACGTTGTCAAACATCGTCACATACAATATTTCATTTTGTGGAATTAAGTGACAATGTATGATGTTCGTCACAATATATGCATGTGTTGTGACGGTTCCAAAATGCGTCATGTAGAAAACCGTCACTAATCATCAAATTTGTTGTAGCAACATAAGCTATGTTAGTCTAGTATAGTTCATGAGGAACGTAACACTTCCAATAATTTTAACATACTCGGCTTGTGAAACACTAGGACCTATGTTTTTTTTCCAAGAGACATGCTAGGATCATAAGGTGTTCTTGCGGCCTTAACATTGAAATAATTAAATTTTTCAACACTTTTTAAATGCAATTACACTATAAACTAATAATATTTGTCCCTATAGTGCTCTTGTTTATTATTTAATGTTTACTAATTATTTAAATACATATCACCTGTGTCATTATCATATAATTTTGTTATCATTGAAACTATATAATATTAATTGGATGAATAGTTAATAACCCATAATGTTATATGGGTTATATAACATCATCAACACTAGGATATTATTAATTATTATGATAACCTATTGTCGTGACCATGGTATAATTATAATATGATTATATAGTTGGTAGTATTATGGTAAGTTATCATAACAAAATATCATTATTATTGTCATTTATTAGTTATAATTATATAACTAATAAAGGATTATCATATAATAACAATTATTAATTGTTAATAATAAATTTTATTATTATATAACATAATTTAATAATATATTATTGTTAATAATAATAATAATAATAACAACAATAAATATTATCATTATTGTTAAGGCACATATTTATTATTATTATAATAATATTGTAATAATAATTATTATAATAATTATTATTATTATAACAACAATGATAATAATATAATAACTGTAACAATAATAATAACAATAATAATTGTTATTATTATTTTTACCTTAATTATTATTATCATTATGTTATAATTTTTATAACATAATAATATATGCTAATAATATATATTAATAACAAGCATAATAAGTGAATGTTATTTATAATAATTACAATAATATTAAATAACAATAATAATAATTATTACTATTATTTATGGTAATAATAATGTCATATATTGTCATTAATAGGGGTAGTATAATATAATATATATAAATATTATAGATATTTGTATAGCTCCAATTGGTATTATAGGGGTAGTGACAAACTACCCCTATAATACTATGATATTATAGGGGTAGTCACATGCCCCTTTGTCTTCTCTCGATGAGCTCTGAATGGAGACACACGCCCGTGTGTCTTTTCTGGATGACTTAGAAAAAAATTACGGACTATGCATACAAATTCCAAAACACTTATACTATGTACAGAGACTGCAAATATGATAAAAAAAATGACCATATATCCCTGTAAACACGCTCAAACGACCAAAAACTTTTCGTCAATCACAATTAAGGCAGACGATAAACACCAAATATCCATGTGAAAATCACAACACACATATATAAAAACCAAAACACCGAAATTAAGACTTTTTATTCATCCTAAAACTAAAAGAAGCCTTAGAAAAATAGTAGAAGAGTTTGAAAAAATAATTTAAATATTATAATAAATAATTATTATAATAAAACCACATGTTTTCTGAGTTATAATAAGTTTTGATTAACGAATTTTGTAATAAAGGTTATTATTAGTTATAATTTGATGATGATTATTATTATCATTATTTTCATCCAAGGTGGTAAATTGTATGATGTGACTATCAATGGCCATGATGGGAATTGTTGACCAGATTACTTGAATGGTTGGAACCCATATGTGCGTAAACCCAATCTGACATCCCTACAATTTTATCCAAATGATTATAATAATTATTATTATAATTATTATAATATTATTATAGTTATTGTGGGCTCCTTTCTTTCCACCCGGCCTTTAATTGGGATTGACAGGGTAAAAAGCATGGATCACAAATCAAATTTTAATTATTTTTATATATCAAATGATCGCAGGTTCATAACTTCTATTAGGGGCAAGCCCCTAATATTAATTACCCCAGACAATGTCATGTGAACCTCCGATTAAAAAACAAGTGTGAATGAGAAATAAATGAGCAAAGATAAAATTGATGTTTTATTGATTTTAAAGAATATGTGAATACATAATCATGAGCGAGAATGCAAAAATATTAAGAGAGCTATTTTTTGTCATGTTCTACAAATTTTTTTTTTTTTTTTGACTTGGTTGATGCTCTTGACTTCTTTGCTAAAGCTAATCAGAAAACCCTCTAGCGTGGTAACTAGGGCCTCCTTCAATTTTTTTAGCTGTGCTTGCATCTTGACACATTGCATAACTTTTAAGCTGCGGCCACTCTGCATTGATGAGTTGCCTACTTGATCATCTTCATTTCTTTTATCACTGAAGACTTCGGCCCTTTGTGCTTGTAAAATCTTTAGGTTTTGACTTGTGAAACTCCTCCAGTCTTTGACTTCTTTGTGTCTTAAACTCCAGAGTTGCATTTGTCATTTAGGTCTTGACCCTTTAATGCTTGTAAGTCTTGACCTTTAAATTTTCAAGTTGCGGACTTCAACATGATTAAGTCGTTAACTTGGCAATTTTGATTTTTTTTAAAATGGATCTCAAGCTATAATCATGAGCTTGATTTCCGTTAACTAAGACATCAATTGAGTTCTCCATTTCAATTTTGGCGAGAGAGACCTCATAATGAGCTTCAAGAAAATCTCTATCAACATTTTTTATGAGTGTTGAAAAGAGATATATTTTTTTTTTTGTGAATTTTTCATTTTTTAATTCTTCCTTGCACTTCAAGAAATTTTTTTTTATTGGTTTGTAGAATTTTTATTTTTTTTACTCTTCCTTTCATTTGAAGAAGAGATTTTTTTTAATTCAAGAAAAGAGCTTTTTGTTTGTGGAGTTTTCATTTTTTTTGTGTGAAAATTCTCATCTTACTCTCCCTTTCACGTCAAGAATTTTTACTTCAAGAAGAGAGATTTTGTTGTTTTTTTTTTTTACTTCAAGAATAGATTTTTTTTTTTTTTGCTTGTGAAGTTTTCATTTTTTTTACTCTTCCTTTCACTTCAAGAATTTTTTTTTGCTTCAAGAAGAGAGATTTTTTTTGTGAAATTTTCATTTTTTTCACTTTTCCTTTCACTTCAAGAATTTTTTTTTTTCAAAAAGAGAGATTTTTTTTTTTGTGGAATTTTCATTTTTTTTCACTTTTCCTTTCACTTCAAATTTTTTTTTATTTTAAGAAGAGAGATTTTTTTGTGGAATTTTCATTTTTTTCACTTTTCCTTTCACTTCAAGAATTTTTTTTTTTTCATTTCAAGAAGAGAGATTTTTTGTATAACTTTTTGTAAGAATTTCTCTTTACCCCAAGAATGTCAAGACCTCAAGGTGGAGTTAGAGAAATTTCATAGAAATTTTCTCCTTACCCCAAGAATGTCAAGAGCTCAAGGTGGAGTCAGAGAAATTTCATAGAAATTTTCTCCTTACCCCAAGAGTGTCAAGATCTCAAGGTGGAGTCAGAGGAATTTTATGAAAATTTTCTCCTTACCCCAAGAGTATGTCAAGACTTCAAGGTGGAGCGAAAGGAATTTCGTGAAAATTTCTCCTTACCCCAAGACTGTGTCAAGACCTCAAGGTGGAGTCAGAGAAATTGCATAGAAATTTTCTCCTTACCCCAAGAGTATGTCACGACCTCAAGGTGGAGTTAGAGGAATTTCATAGAAATTTTCTCCTTACCCCAAGAGTGTGTCAATACCTCAAGGTGGAGTTAGAGGAATTTCATGAAAAATTTCTCCTTACCCCAAGAGTGTCAAGACCTCAAGGTGGAGTCAGAGAAATTTCATAGAAATTTTCTCCTTACCCCAAGAGTATGTCAAGACCTCAAGGTGGAGTTAGAGGAATTTTTCAAAGAGGAGTCCTGCAAAAAGAGAAGAAAATTATGAAAAAAAAAAACACCCGCACACCAATAAACTCATCCTTCATTATTTTTTCTCATCCCTCGTTCTTCTCATTTTTTATTCATTTTTTCACTCCTCTTCATTTTTTTCTCATCCCTTCATTTTTTTCTCTCTTTTTCCTCTCTTCTCTTTCTCACTCATCCTTCATCATTTTTTTCTCTCTTTTTTTTTCCCTTTTTTTTTACAAAAATACCCCTCTCGTGATAATTTTGCACATTAGCCCACAAATTCATTTCTTTTTCACAAATTTAAGGATTTATGCAACTTCGCCCTCTAACTTTCACATTTTTTCACATTTTATCAAAATTTGCAAATAAACCCCAAACTTTCACATTTCTATATTTTTTATAGCTTTTGCAGTTAAACCCTCTAGCTTTCATATTTTCACACATTCTCACAATTTTGCAAGCAAACCCTCTAGATTTCTCCTTTTCACATCTACGCTCAAACTTTTGCAAATAACTCTCTTTTTTTGTTTTTTTTTTTAATAAACAGGTGCACGCCCTCCTATATTTCCCCCTTTTTTTTTTGAAATTTTGCAGATTAGTCCTCAAATTTCTATTTTTGGCATTTTCCCCCAAACTTCATCAATAAGCTTTGGAAATTTTACATGCTACATTTTCCATAGTTCTTGTGAATATTTCATTTTCCATAATTCTATGACAATATATACATCTAAGATGACAGAAACAATGTTTGGTAGTAATGATTGAACTTATGAGTGACATACACATTTCACATGCATGATAACACAAGTGGTGCAAATTTTGTTTGGAAAGTATATTCTAGCAATAAGGCAATGGCATGGCTTGAAGCAGAGATGATCATCAGGGTTAAAAATGATGTTTCTTTTTATTTAATGACACAATGACAAAGGAGAGGATGGAGTGTGAAGTGAGGAAATATGAACATGGATGGGATGGGATTTCAAAGAGAATGAGCAAAAGACTTGTGAATGTCTACATGCTGAACATACTATAGAAAGCAATCTCTCATTGCATAAAACAAGGCATCATCTTAAGAATGTAAACATGTGTCCATCTCAACATGTCAAGACTTTCTAAGCATGCAAGCTACGAATTATATATGCATATACATCATGCTATGAACTTAACATTGAGAGAATCATAACCTTTTAATTGCCTAACTCCTTCTGTTCTTTTTTTTCTTTTGTTCCTTCTCCCGTAAGCTAGATGAGCGTCCCGTCCCCTTCTTTCTCTTCTTCTCTTAAAACTCTCTGTTTTGTCTCTCCAATAAAAGCAAGGATCTCTTCTTCTTCCTCCCCTCCTCTCTCTGTTCTCTCTTCGTCTCTCTTCTCTACAATTTTTTCCTTCTCTCTCACCAGTCTCTCTGTATTTTTTTTTGTTTTTTTCCCTCCCCGATTTTTTTCCAAATCTTCTTTTTAGCCTCTGTTTTTTTTTGTTCCCCAAAAATCCTCAACGAGAGATTTTTTCAACAAATCACCAACTCCAATGATACGGGATATATATTTTTTTAATTTAAAAATCCAATTTTTTTTCAATTCTTATCCTTTTTTTTATTTATCTATTCTTTTTTTTTAATTTAAAATATTTGAAATTCAAACCCGTATATATATCCATAAATATATATATTCTCTCTCTTTTTTATATTCAAATTTTTTTTAAAAAAAATTGATTTATATTTATCATTATTTTTTTATTTTCCACGCCATAATTCGTGGTTTTTTTATTTTGACCCTCCTATATTTTTTATTTGATTCTTTTTTTCATTATTTTTTCCTTTTATTTTTTTTTATCCAAAGTCCATATAAACAAATGCCCCCCTCGTAACTTCCTTACACACAATAATTGTGGGAGGAAGGTACGAGCGAGCGACCCGAAGATCTGCAATGCATTCTTGCATTCAAAGTGATTTTTTTTTGTTTTTAACCATCTGATCATCAACTTAAAAAATCAACAATGGAGACCATAATGCTTAACAAAAATTTGATTTAAGCTTATGAATTTTTATGAGAGGTAAATAAGCCTCAAACCCAATCCCACCGTCCACATTGAAGATGAAAACATCATGACAATGTAAAAACATTTTCAAAAAGATCCCATAATTTTCAACTATTCGATCATCAACTTGATGGCAAACAATTTCCATGATGATTATCAATGGATTTCACTATTGAGTCACGAATTTTTTCTGAATTCTTTTGAACTTAAAATATAATCATAGCCGTTCATATTAAACATTATGACGTCTCAAAGCTTCAATAAAATTTACAGGTTAATCAGAGAAGTTATCACAGTCCGATTAAATTTTGATCAACTCTGATCGTTGAAGGACAAATTTCATGAAACTTAGCTTGAAGTTTAAATTTCTTTGAAAATCATCAGAACTCCAAATTTAATTTCAACCGTTCATAGTAACTATTGTCATGTGGTTGTACTGTATTTAAAATTTCATTACGATCAGAGCTGATCTGAATACCCGATGAGCTACTTGATCAAAACAGAGCTTTTATGACAAAAAAAAACTGCAGATTTTGCCTTCAAAATTCATCACTTCCTTGATTTTCTTCTTCTCTTTTTTTTTCGCTTTTTTTTTTAATTTATTTTTCTTTTGTTTTATTTATTTTTCTTTTCTCATTTTTATTTTCATAAATTTTTTCTTCTTTTGTTTTTTTTACTTGATCTTATAGTTTCTTATAAGATTTGCACGTAGTCCCTTAGAGCTAAATCCACAAGAGTCATTTCAAAATTCATGAAATCATGTCTTTATTTAACTTAAAAAAGAAGACAACATGATAGAATTTATGTTTTGCCTCGAGAAGCATATGTCATGCTTGACCAACTTGCTCAAAGAAGAGCATTGGACGTTTCGTCATAGACAAACACAAGATTCTTTTTATTTTACAATATGTATTTATTCAAATAGAGAAGAAAAAACAAGATAATGGAACTCGTAATTTGTCTCGAGAAGCATATATCATGCTTGACCAACTTGCTCAAACAAGAGCACTAGGCATTCCGTCATAGACAAACACAAATTCTTCTTCTTCTTTTTTTACATTTTTTTTTTACATTTTTTTTTTACATTTTTTTTTACATTTTTATATCATGGATAATATTTTTTCAAGAAGCGCGCATTGATGGGTGGCATAGGTCTTCTTCCATCGGCGTCAACTAGCTGATAAGCTCCTCCTTCGTAGACAACCTCTATAATGTATGGGCCTTCCCAATTTGACTTGAACTTGCCCCCAGCATGTTTGTTGATGATGATTAGTCTTCTTAACATCCACACCATCTCTCCTTTCTCAAAAGTTCAAATGCGAGCCATCTTATTGTAAGCTCGTGCCATCCTTGCTTTGTAAACTTCAAGATTCTGTTGAGCCTCAAGTCTCCTTTCATCTAGAGCATCAAGTTCATCCAAACGCAAGCGAACTCTATCTTCATTTGTGAGTTCATTTTGCAAGGCAATTCTCAGAGATGGAATTTGGACTTTAAGTGGAAGAACAGCTTCCATACCAAAAACCAATGAGTATGGTGTTGATTGAGTTGGTGTTCGATATGTTGTGCGGTATGCCCATAAAACTTCAGGAAGTCTTTCATGCCAATCCCTTTGACTTTTCGAAACCGCTTTCTTTAACAACTTGGATAATGTTTTGTTGAATGCTTCTGCAAGACCATTTGCTCTAGCATTATAGATAGAGGAATACCTCCAATCTATTTTGTGATGTTGAGCAAACCTTCCAACCTTGAAACTTTTGAATGCTCGCCCGTTGTCGGAGATGATCCTTCGAGGCGTTCCAAATTTATATAACACATGATCCTTGAAGAATTTGATAATGTTTTCCGCCTTTACTTCCTTTAAAGGGATGGCTTCCGCCCATTGTGAAAAGTAATCAGTGGCAGCTAATATAAAACGATGCCCTCTTGATGATGGTGGCTGAATAGGGCCTATCACATTATTCCCCCACATCTCAAAAGGCCATGAAGAGATTGTAGGGTGCAAAGGGTTGGGGTGTTGATGAATGAAATCCCCATGAGCTTGGCACAATTTACACCGTCTTGCATATTGTAGATAATCATTCATCATGCTTGGCCAATAATAACCAATATGTTTGATCTTCAATCGCATCTTGGGTCCTGACTGGTGAGCTCCACATATACCAGAATAGACTTCATGCATAACTTCTTCAGACTCCTCCTTTGAGAGACATCTTAGTAGGAGTTGATCATATGATCTTCGATAAAGGACGTCATTAACAAGGGTAAATCTCATTGCCCTTTTCTTTGACTATGTTGCCAGAGACTTTTCACTTGGAAGTTTGCCATACTTCAAGTATTTAACGAAAGGCTCCTTCCAATCATCTTCAGCCACTATTAGAACTTCTTCTTTTCTAAGGTGTTTGTTTTCAAACTCTTCATCAAGATATGAACTCACGACCCTCCTGTTTCGAATGGTGACTTGGATTTCCTCTTGATCTGGATCAGCTAGTTCTTTTGCTAATTTGGCTAAGCTATCTGCTTTTTCATTAGCGGACCTAGAGACTCTCTAGCTTAACATCAGGAATTTGCTTCAATAATTCAATAACTCTCCGATGATACTGAAGAAGCTCTTGCTTATAAGTCTTGAAACTTCCTTCAACTTGATTTATAATGAGTTGTGAGTCGCCATATATATGCAAACTTTGAATCCTCATCTTGATTGCTAGCTCTAATCCAGCAATAAGAGCTTTATATTCTGCCTCATTGTTAGTGCATGGCTTTAGGAAGGAAAGAGAGTATCTCAGGATCCCACCATCTGGAGAAATGAAGATGAGTCCAATGCCAGCTCTAATTTGAGGAATTTTAGGTCTAACAGCTGGTTGGATCGAAGAAGCTCCATCAAAGTACATCTTCCAACATTATTCTCCTTCTTCAGTTGTCAAAGTCTCTTCATCGGGGAGATCATATCTTAAGGGAGATTCATCAGGCAAAGGATGTGCTGCGAGAAAATCTGCTAATGCTTGACCTTTGATTGCTTTTTGTGGAGTATAAATTATATCAAACTCCATGAGTATTAATGCCCATTTTGCAAATCTTCCAGTGAGCAATGGTCTTGACATCAAGTACTTTATTGGGTCTATCCTCGAGATGAGAATCACCTTATGTGAAAGCAAATAATGCCGAAGCTTCTTTACTGCAAACACTAGGGAAAGATAGTGCTTCTCAATAGGGGTATATCGGTATTCTGCGCCCACCAACATCCTACTAAGGTAATATAGGGCATTCTCCTTCCCCTCTTCATTCTCTTGAGCTAGCAGAGCTCCAAGGGATCCATCCAAGGCTGTTGTGTATAAGATCAGTGGCTTCCCTGTAATCGGCGCTGCTAACACTGGCGGATTTAACAAATAGTGCTTGATTTCTTCAAAGGCATTTTGGCATTCGTCGTCCCACTTGAAAGGAGCATTCTTCTTTACCAGCTTAGAAAATGGCTTACATCTTCCTGAAAGATTGGCGATGAATCTTCGAATATATGCAAGACGCCCTTGGAAAGACCTCAACTGCTTCAATGTCTTTGGAGGTGGCATTTCTATGATTGCCTTAATTTTGGAGGGGTCAATCTCTATTCCTCGGTGTCTCACGATGAATCCAAGGAATTTTCCATATAATACCCCAAATGCACATTTCATAGGGTTCATCTTCAAGTTGTATTTTCTAATACGATCGAACACCGTTCTCAAGTCATTGAGGTGTTGATCTTTTGATTGTGTTTTCACCACCAAATCGTCTACATAGCACTCCACGACTTGGTGAATTAAATCATCAAAAATTTTTGTCATTGCTCTTTGATATGTTGCCCCTGCATTCTTTAGTCCAAAAGGCATAACCTTGTAGCAATAGATTCCTATTGGTGTCCGGAACGCAGTGTGCTTTTCATCCTCTAGGTCCATCTTGATTTGGTTGTACCTAGAGAAACCATCCATGAAAGAAAACATCTCATAAGAGGACGTGTTATCAATCATAATCTCCATAACAGGTAGTAGAAAGTCATCTTTGGGACATGCTTTGTTTAAGTCCTTAAAGTCCACACATATTCTGATTTGGCCATTCTTCTTCTTGACAGGCACTATGCTGGCAATCTAATTTGGGTATGTTTCTTCCCTTATGAAACCAGCTTCAATTAGTTTCTTTGTCTCTTCAATAACGCTCTTCTCCAGATCGAACTTCATCTTTCTTGGTGCTTGTTTTACTGGTGGAAAAATTTGGGTCGATGGCGAGCTTGTGCACTGCTACTTCGGTGTCGAGCCCTGGCATCTCCTTATAACTCCATGCAAAACAGTCGATATACTCTACGAGAATGCTTTGAATGGCTTCTTTTTCTTCTTGAGTTAATTGTGCACTTAAGAAAGTGGGTTTAGGATCATCCTCACTTCCCAAGTTGATTTCTACCAACTCATCAATTATCGCTTGTCCTCCGTCTTCAAGCTTAGGGGGTGCGTCCTTCAATTTAATATCTTTCGCAAGATGATCATCTGATGCTTCTTCAAGTGGATCTTCATCCTTTGTATCTAACTTTTCAACAGTCAACACCATATGACATTCATATACTTGCTCATCTTGAAACCTAAGCCACTTCCTGCTTAAGCCTTGTCCTTGCATAGCAATCTTGAAAGGATGCCAAAGTTTCTCAAAGAGAGCATGTCTATCCCTTGAATAGTTCAAACTGACCCTAGCTTGTTTTATGAGTCTTCTTAGCCTAGGAGGATAGTAACTTGGAATCCTCAAAGGCCAAGGTTCTTCATCTCCCATTGTCTTTACCATCAACATATCTTCATCATTGATCTTATTAGGATCAGACTTATAGAAGAGGATTCCTCTCTCCTTCGGATGGCGAGAAGGCACATAGAAGGTGACGAGCCGTTCTACTGAGTTAACATCCAACTCATCAAGAGCTTTGTAAAGGCCTTCTGGTATTCTCGTAACATGAAGAGAATTTTCTATTGGACTTTCATCATCATTTTCTTTTTTAATGGGTGGAAATGAAGTTCCTTCTCCATTAGAATCATCACTTCCAAAGTGTCGGTTTCTCTTGTGAGGGTGAGAAGATGAACAAATGACATGCATGTCTTCATCATTTGCTTCTTCTTCTGAAGACTCTGTCTCACTTCCAAAGTGTGGTTTCAAAGGCAAGAATGAAACTTTCTTCTGAGTGAGCTTGGTAGTCTTGGTGACCTTCATGAGAGCATCATCCTTTGCTGCAGAAAGCTTGCCCCCTTTTGGTGTATCAACAAAATATCGAGCATCATCATAGCTAATTTCATGCACACCAAATGGTTGGATCTCTCCATCTATGCAGTATATATCATCATCCTTCATATACTTCAAACACTGATGCAAAGTGGAAGGAACCACATAGTTTTCATGTAACCATGGTAGCTTCCCAATCTTGAAAGGGAGAGTAACCCTAGGGCCTTTTGACTATGCTGGTTGAAACCTTGGACAATAATCTTCTCAGTTGACAAGTGATATGTCTCCAAAGCCAAGGTATGCAAAGTCTTTAATGTCATCAGATTTACAGATGAGCCTAGGTCAATAAGGATTCGGTTGACTCTTGTCCCGTCACAAGACCCAGTAACATATAAAGGTCTATTGATAAGTGCTTGTGTTGTAGTAACGCGAAGCGTTATTATCTTACAATGAACATACTTTTTATCAGATTCTATCACTAAATAGTGTGCATTTGTGTATTCTTGTGCATTGTAGGTTCGTGGAGCTAAATTGGGAAAGAAGAACGAAGTTAGGTCGTGTTCGCCATTGTTGGAAGGTTTTCAGACCAAGCAAGGAACAAGGCACGAGCTTAGACTTGTGAGTGTGTGCCAACCTCCATTGGAGGGGCACAAAGGCAGTCACATTCACAACAAGTCCAACTCGTGTAGCTTAGGAAAACTTCACCAAGAAGGAGACTTGAAGCAATAGGCACGATCTACCATTGATTGTGTGCCCAATTCAATGGCCTCGATGAAGAACAACGTATTCGGGAGCATTTCAGAGAGTTACTGTAGCAACAATGTATCTTTGTTACTGTAGCAAAATCACTGTAGCAAGTACTGTGCACTTCTGCCGAAAATCAAGATTCCAGAGAATTCACACGGGCGTGTGGAATTAACACACAGCCGTGTGAATTAATTTTCCAGCAAGCAGAGACCTCACACGGGCGTGTGGAATTACCACACGGCCGTGTGAATTGATTTCCCAGCAAGCCAGAGACTTCACACGGGCGTGTGGAAATTCACACGGTCATGTGAAGTAATTTTTCAGGAAAGAAAGAAACTTCACACGGGCGTGTGGAAATTCCACACGGCCGTGTGAAGCCCCGATAACTTCAAATTTAAAGCCGCACTCAGACTATTTAAAGCCTGATTTGGAGACTTTTTGAGGATTTTTGAACCTATCTTTCTCCCCAACTTCTGGAGAGTGCGGCTAGGGTTTCGGAGAGGACTTTGTGGAGGATTGGAGCGCGCCATCGGCATCGTCACCGACGTTCGACGGCCGCACAAGACCACGGCTACACCATACGCGAGGGGGTTTTCATTGATGTCTTTAGTTTGTGTTTTATTTCATACATTGATGAACATGTATAGCTCCATGAGGAGCTAAACCCCTCATGGGTATTTGGACTTGTAAAACTCTAGGATAATTATGTTTCTTTGACATTGTTATTATGCTTTTCCATTAATTGATGAATAAATTCGAGTTTCAATTTTAGATATCTTGTGCTATTGTTTTCTCTTAGCCGTGACAGTAAGGATTGAGAACAATCTAGGTTATCCTTTGGAGGTGTGACAACTCCTATAGGATTAGACTACTTAAAATTGAAGAGAGTTGAGAGGGAGAGTTGCGAGGTAGCACCGTACCCCTTTCCCTTCCGATGTGATTTCTCCCTACCTCCGATTCCTTGATTTATTAGCGGTCGAAATAGAGTGAAGTGCTAGGAAGACATACTCCCCCAAGGCTTTGGGGTGACGTGAATACTACGCACTGGGGCTTAATTTAGACTACGGTTCTTCCTCCTGGACCAAAGGGTTAGAACTACTGCACATAGGAACAGGTTTTATCACTAGGAGTCCCTAGAGCTCAAAGCAACTCCACGTAGTGTTAGGCTTAGGTAGAAATACTCCCCTGGGGCTTAGTTGAGCAATCAACAGAGTGAAGGGTTGACGTGAATCGTATTACCGGGACATAGTGTTGGGGGTTAGTCACGGTTGACCTTAGATTTGGGACCGTGTGTTTAAGGATTTTCCTCGACTCAATTAACATCAATAGGAAAGTATAATAGCATAGTCTTGCACTAGAAGCATAAGTCCTAGAGGTAACTTGTCCGGATACCTTATTCTCACTTATTGCTAGTCTCTCTCTTTACTCGTTGCTTGCACTTCTCTCTCTTTCATCTTTCTATTTACTTGTCTTGCATCTACTCTAATTTTCATAAACTCACTCATCATGCCGATCATTGTTTCTTTTCGTATATCGCACGATTGAATAGCAATTTCTCGTATTTTAAATCCCTATTCTCTGTGGATTCGACTACCCACTCACCGGGGTAATTTTATTACTTCGACAAGGCCGTGCACTTGCGGTACACACGCAAAAGGTCGTGTCAAGTTTTTGGCGCCGTTGCCGGGGAATAGGCGTATTTTGGATACTTGTTTTTGCTATTTTAGTCATTCACTTCGTTGACTATTTCACACTTTCCTTAACTATCATCGTTCTTATTTTTCTTTTCTTTGTGTTGGCTTCAGGTTATGACCCGCGGGAACCCTTCGATTCTTGTTGAAGGAGACCCGAACATTGGTAGGAGAACGCACCGTAAAGGGAAAGAGCCTGTGGAAGAACAATCCGAGCAAGCCAGCACAAATTCAGAAGGGTCAGAAGCTATGGCAGAACAGAACGAACAACAAAGGACATTGGCCGATTTTGCTAGACCCGCAGTAATGGGGACCCAATCAAGCATTGTGAGGCCCCCAATTACCGCAAATAATTTTGAGTTGAAGCCGTCGTTCATTCAAATGTTGCAACAGTCCGCACATTTTAATAGGTTGGCCGATGAAGATCCCAACAACCATCTAGAGAGCTTTCTTGATGTGTGCGACATGTTGAAGATCAATGGGGTAACAGACGACGCAATCAGGTTGAGAGCCTTCCCATTTTCATTGAAGGGAAAAGCAAGGCATTGGTTACATTCATTACCGAGAGAATCTATCACTACATGGGAGGAGATGGCCGAGGCGTTCTTGGCTAGGTATTTCCCTCCGGGAAAATCAACGAGGCTCCGGAATGATATCTCATCCTTCATGCAAGTGGAATTGGAGTCTCTATTCGAGACATGGGATAGGTTCAAGGAGCTCCTCCGGAAGTGCCCGCAACATGGATTCCCCGAGTGGATGATCATTCATACTTTTTACAATGGGTTGAATCCAAGCACTAAGCAACTTTTAGATGAGGCGGCAGGAGGGACTCTGGGAGGCAAGACCCCCGATGAAGCCTGGCACCTTATTGAAGAGATGGCGATGAATAGCTATCAATGGAACACAAGGGACAGAAGGAAGGTAGCCGGAATTCATGATGTTGATGCAGTTACATCTTTGGTGGCACAAGTAGAATCATTGAGTAAGAAGTTGGACGCTCTAACTTCACCAAGAGTTGCGGCCATCACTACATGTAACGGTTGTGAGGGAGGTCATGCTTCAAGTGATTGTCCGATTGCTATTGGAGGCGCTAGTACGGTAGAGCAGGCTGATTTTGTGGGAAATAATTACAGAGGACAAGGCCAAGGCAACCCGTATAGTGGCACTTACAATCCGGGGTGGAGGAATCACCCAAATTTCTCATGGAGCAACCAAGGACAGTCACAACAAAAGAACACACCACCAGGATTTCAGGGCCAACAAGCACCGAATTTAGAAAGCCGAGTGACAGGGCTAGAAGGAAAGATGACCGATCTAGAAAGAGCTCTTGTACGGTTTGTTTCTTCATCGGATGCTAGATTTCAGTCGGTGGAAGCTACACTTCGCAATCACACCGCCTCCTTACATAATTTGGAAAATCAAGTGGGGCAAATTGCGAAGACATTAGCGGAAAGACCTCAAGGAAGTTTGCCTAGTAATACGGAGACTAATCCGAGGGAACAATTGAAGGCAATCACCTTGAGGAGTGGGAAAGAGGTCGAGAGAAATCTCCCTCTAGAGAAGGCCAAAGAGACACCCGAGGTAGTGGAGGTAGAGGAAGGAGTAACAAAGGAAAAAGAGGTGACATCCCCACCCTACAAGCCAAGGATCCCCTATCCTTCATGATTGAAGAATGACCAAGAGAACGAACAATACAAGAAATTTCTGGGAATTTTCAAACAGTTGCACATCAACATACCATTCGCGGAAGCATTAGCCCAAATGCCTAAGTACGCGAAGTTCTTGAAGGACCTCTTGACCAACAAGAGGAAATTGGAGGAAAGTGCGTCTATGGTACTAGATGCCAATTGCTCAGCCGTATTGCAAAAGAACATGCCGAGCAAAAGAAAAGATCCCGGGAGTTTCATAATACCATGTAACATTGGCAACATGGGTGAAGAGATGGCATTGGCCGACTCGGGGGCAAGCATCAATGTCATGTCCTACACGTTCTTCCAAAAGCTAGGCTTGGGCGAGCCAAGACCCACTCGGATGACACTTCAACTCACGGACCGATCAGTGAGACATCCGACAGGAATCGTGGAAGATGTGTTGGTGAAAGTCGACAAATACATATTTCCTGTTGACTTTGTAGTGT
This sequence comes from Dioscorea alata, assembly GCA_020875875.1. Classification (NCBI taxonomy): domain Eukaryota; kingdom Viridiplantae; phylum Streptophyta; class Magnoliopsida; order Dioscoreales; family Dioscoreaceae; genus Dioscorea; species Dioscorea alata. Next base: position 13,168,780 of record CM037026.1, read on the forward strand.
TGGATGTTGATGAAGATGTCGAGGTTCCATTGATCCTTGGAAGACCATTCTTGCGCACTTCCAAGGCGTTGATTGACATGGACGGCGGGGAGCTCACATTGCGAGTAGGAGAAGACAAACTTACATACCGACTCGCCGAAGCCATGAGACACTCTCTCGATTTTGATGACACTTTATATTTCTTTGATACCACCGATGAACTAATAGATGATTATGTGCAGGAACTGATGAACCCAGATCCATATGAAGGGTGGCCGGACCAAGACTTGGAGATTGAAGAAGAAGTGCTCTCCATTGGTCTAATCAAGGATGACTTCAAGCAAGAAACGGAGCGTATGAAGAAAATGCTTCGGAGGATGAAAAGGTCAAAAAGACGCCACAAGAAGAACCCCAATAACAAGGGGAATGAACATTCAAGGAGTAAGGGTGATTCACCCTTTGGTGGTAACAAATTCGACAACTCCCCCTCTACTCTACAAAGGTTATGTAATACATGCTTTCAGGTTGTAAGGAAGAGGGCGACCTCCATTCATGAACCTCCATAAGGTAAGCCAGGTACGTCAAGCTTAGTGACGTTAAATAAGCGCTTCTTGGGAGGCAACCCAAGGTTTTACAGTTTTTCTAGGACTTAGTTAGATTTAGATTGAATAAAAGTCTTGGTTTTGGTGTCCTGAATTTTTCATGTGCTTACGCTGCAATTTTCTTGAGGGTTTTTGATGAATCACGTGTGTCTTAATGATAATTGACGAAGTTTAAGTCGGTTGAGTGTGTTTTCTGTGGTCTCTGGTCGTATTTTCATGATTTTTACAGGTTCTAAGTGTCATACAAGAATTTCTGAATTTTTCTGAGAAGTCTGTAAATTTTCTAAGTAAACCAGAGAAAACACACAGCCGTGTGGAATTAACACACGGCCATGTGTTACCAATTAGGACTCAACCAGAGGAGACACAGGGGTGTGACCTTGCCCCTGTGAAAAACTCCAGAAGGGGCACACGGCCGTGTGGGTTTTCGCAGAACTTTTACTCTCATCCTAGAGAGTCCGCAGGGGCGTGTGGGTGCCCCTGTGAGTACCACTGTGCCAAGGCACACGGCCGTGTGCAAGTTCCACACGGCCGTGTGAAACTCTGCAGAAAAACCCCTTCTCCCCGAGAATACACAGGGGCGTGTGGGTGCCCCTGTGGGAGAGCTTGTGAAAGGTACACGGCCGTGTGGATGATTCACACGGCCGTGTGAAATACTTAGCGTTTCTTGGGTGAGTCAGAGAGGCCACAGGGGCGTGGAGATGCCCCTGTGGCTGGCCTTGTGTTCTTGGCCAGGTTGGGTACACGGCCGTGTGACAAATCTCAGAGATCTTCTGTGGTTTCCCGAGAATCCACAAGGGCGTGGACCAGCCCCTATGGAGTCTTTTTGAGAAGGCACACGGGCGTGTGTAATTAACACACGCCCGTGTGAGGTAACCCAGAGAAGAAGCAGAGTGCACACAGGGGCGTGTGTTGGCCCCTGTGAACCCTAATTTTAGAGGCACACGGCCGTGTGGTATTTCCACACGGCCGTGTGAATTCCCAGAATTTCAAAAGCCGCACGTTTTTCTTATAAAAATCACTTGTGCCTCTTCATTCTTCACTCTAAACTTCTCCTCTACCCTCTCCACTAATTTCCCGACTTTCTCTGGGCCTTTTGAAGGATTTTAATTGAGTTTTCCGGCCGATTTCCTCAGTTTTTCGCTTCACACCGTCGGTGAGCTCTGCCTCGCTCTTTTCTTCGTAAATTCTTAATTTGATTCGATTGTTTGGATGATTTCGCTTATTTTGAATGTTTATTATATATGCGAACATGCTTAGGGATGAATTAGAACAAACTAGAATGTAAATTTTGGAATTTTAACCCCGCGGCCGTTATGCTCTGTCCGGCCGATGATCCACACGGGCGTGTAGAATTAACACACGGCCGTGTGGATTTCTGCAGATTGTTCTGTTTTAATGTTTTTTTCGATTCTCTTTTCAATCTCGCAGATATGGCTTCCAGGTCCAAGAAGACGGCTGGGAAGCGACCCCGTGAGCCCACACCTCCTCCAGAGGAGACAGAGTTTAGTATACCTGAGCACCAGACCAGGTTTAAAAGATTGTCCACACTCCGTTTTGGACAGTCACGATACCCCGACCTGAGCATTATCAGAGGGATCTAGGGGGATGACAGTATTGCCGAGGAGGTTGAGGAGCTACTCTCGGTGGGTGGCTGGAGGAAATACTGAGGATTAGAGATCCAGCCATTCGAGGGATGACACTGGAGTTTCTGGCCTCATTCGAGTTTGACAGATCATACAGGGACTTTTCTACTCCTGATGCGATTCAGTTCAGGGTATTAGGCCAGCATTTCAGCCTCAGCTTGACCCAATTTTCAATCCATATGGGGCTATACAATGAGGCCTATACACAAACCGAGGAGTATAAGGGACTTCCTACAGACTACCCGGGCAGTCTTACTCCGCAGAGGGCATACAGAGATTTGTGCGGAGAAGGCCAATATGAGCCAGGGGTCTCGAAGGCTACGTGTTTATCTCGCCCGGCCTACAGATATTTACATGCCATTCTGAGTAGATCAGTGAGTGGCCGGGGTGATAGCACTGGGGTTCTGAGCCGGCAGGAGCTTCTTTATCTATATTCTATGGCTCAGAAGGTACCACTCCACCTAGGGCACATTTTAGCAGAGTATTTGCGCCATCAAGGCCAGTACCCTAGGGTTGGAGTGATCTTCGCGGGACCCTACATTTCGAGACTCCTGATCGGGACGAGTCTCAGAGACGGAGAACGAGGGGCAGAGAAGACTAGTGTACCGATCCCTCTGGGCGCAGATACACTGAGGATGATGGGGATGATCCGCAGAGCAGGATCAGGGACGTATACATGGACCATTCCCCAGACAGACCAGGCCGAGGGCTCACAGGCAGCCTTAGAGCCACCACCAGTGGACACAGAGGCAGGGGCAGAGACCGAGGCACCACCCACAGCACCGGAGCCACCTCCAGTGCATATCTTTTCTCCATCTCGAGGACAGGACAGGTTCGAGCGCCTCGAGAGTGCTGTGGGTATCATGCAGCAGGAGTTAGCAGAGTTGAGGATCGCACAGGCAGCAGGGTTTGCCGAGTTGAGGACCACTCAGGCATCACAGTTCGCTCACCTGTCGGCACAGCTTGCCACAGTGATCCAGTTGTTTGAGCGATCTGTGGTGCGACCCCGACGGGTCCCCTCTCCGACTCCACCTACATCTCCATCAGCATCAGATCCACCACCACCAACAGCAGCAGCAGTACCAGAGGATACTCATCAGGACACCGACGCTGAGGCGTCATAGTTTTTATCTTTCTTTTGTCGCACTGTTATTTTCTTATTTTGTTGGACTTGTAGTACCCAGAAAGGACTCTCCTTCTGGATTTGCTTTTATTTTTCCTTTACTTTGTCTCGAGTTGTATCTCATTATCATATCCTTATATACTCGAGCTTTATTTTGGTTTTTCTTGAGCTATACTGAACCATTGCGTATGTGTGCAGATGGTCTTGGATTTAAGGAAATTGAGGAATTGTCATTGGCACGGTCATGGGACTGTGTGTGCTCCACAAACCATTGAGACTCAACTCTCAATGACCTAGCTCCATCAAACGCAACACTTGGAGTTCAGGGGAGTAATGTTTCAATTGCCACTTCCACACTAATTGTTTTTCATTGTTTTATTGTTATAGTGCTTGCATGCGAACATTGGGGACAATGTACATCTTAAGTGTGGGGAGGGGGGGGGGGGGGGGGGGGGGGGGGGTTTTCACATTGCACACACCTTTACTTGTGCGTTCAATTGTTCATGTTCATGTAGCCTATGGCGGTTCACCTTAGTTGCAACATTCGTATTCTTAGAGTTTAGGAGAATTTTTAACATTATATTCTATCTTGTTCTAGTTCCACTTGAATTTTAGGGGATTTTTGCTCGATTACACCTTCTTGCACTACTCACTCTTGAAATCTTTTGGAAACTCGATCTTGAAGTTTTAAGGACTACTTTAGTATTACTTTAGTAAGTTGTGAAGTTCTACGTAGCAAAAAAAAAAAACTATTAGCTTGTGAATATTAGTTTAAGCTTTTCATTTGGGGTGGAAAGACTACCTCCTATAAAGTATGAAGCTACTCTCATAAGTCGGATACAAGTTATGCCCTAATGAGAGAAAGAGCTATCTCATGTGAAGCGTGAAAGCTACCACTCCGGTAGAAAGAGCTACCTCCTCGAAAGTGTGAAAGCCACCTTTGGCGGCCGCTTAGGAAAGGGCTACCTTAGAGGTTGAGTGAAGCTACTACTTACTTACTTAGTATATATAAATAAGTCCTTGTAACAAGAGTTTGAGGAGTACTCGTTGGTTCTCTTGAGTGAATTCGCACACACTTACACGTTTTCGAGTTTTTATCCTTTTTGATTCAAGTTTTTAGCTAGAGCAACGATAACCATATGTAATGTTTTGATTTCCCCTTACTTGTAGAATACTTCTTTTGCATACTTTTGGTGAACCTAAGGCCGAGCACTTTCAATTGTTCTTCCCAAGTACTTCCACGTTCTATTTTGCTTGAGGACAAGCAAAAGCTTAAGTGTGGCGGGATTTGATAAGTGCTTGTGTTGTAGTAACGCGAAGCGTTATTATCTAACAATGAACATACTTTTTATCAGATTCTATCACTAAATAGTGTGCATTTGTGTATTCTTGTGCATTGTAGGTTCGTGGAGCTAAGTTGGGAAAGAAGAACGAAGTTAGGTCGTGTTCGCCATTGTTGGAAGGTTTTCGGACCAAGCAAGGAACAAGGCACGAGCTTAGACTTGTGAGTGTGTGCCAACCTCCATTGGAGAGGCACAAAGGCAGTCACATTCACAACAAGTCCAACTCGTGTAGCTTAGGAAAACTTCACCAAGAAGGAGACTTGAAGCAATAGGCACTGTATCTTGTTACTGTAGCAAAATCACTGTAGCAAGTGCTGTGCACTTCTGCCGAAAATCAAGATTCCAGAGAATTCACACGGGCATGTGGAATTAACACACGGCCGTGTGAATTAATTTTCCAGCAAGCAGAGACCTCACACGGGCGTGTGGAATTACCACACGGCCGTGTGAATTGATTTCCCAGCAAGCCAGAGACTTCACACGGGCGTGTGGAAATTCACACGGCCGTGTGAAGTAATTTTTTAAGAAAGACAGAAACTTCACACGGGCGTGTGGAAATTCCACACGGCCGTGTGAAGCCCCGATAACTTCAAATTTAAAGCCGCACTCAGCCTATTTAAAGCCCGATTTGGAGAATTTTTGAGGATTTTTGAACCTATCTTTCTCCCCAACTTCTGGAGAGTGCGGCTAGGATTTCGGAGAGGACTTTGTGGAGGATTGGAGCGCGCCATCGGCATCGTCACCGACGTTCGACGGCCGCACAAGACCACGGCCACCCCATACGCGAGGGGGTTTTCATTGATGTCTTTAGTTTGTGTTTTATTTCATACATTGATGAACATGTATAGCTCCATGAGGAGCTAAACCCCTCGTGGGTATTTGGACTTGTAAAACTCTAGGATAATTATGTTTCTTTGACATTGTTATTATGCTTTTCCATTAATTGATGAATAAATTCGAGTTTCAATTTTAGATATCTTGTGCTATTGTTTTCTCTTAGCCGTGACACTAAGGATTGAGAACAATCTAGGTTATCCTTTGGAGGTGTGACAACTCCTATAGGATTAGACTACTTAAAATTGAAGAGGGTTGAGAGGGAGAGTTGTGAGGTAGCACCGTACCCCTTTCCCTTCCGATGTGATTTCTCCCTACCTCCGATTCCTTGATTTATTAGCGGTCGAAATAGAGTGAAGTGCTAGGAAGACATACTCCCCCAAGGCTTTGGGGTGACGTGAATACTACGCACTGGGGCTTAATTTAGACTACGGTTCTTCCTCCTGGACCAAAGGGTTAGAACTACTGCACATAGGAACAGGTTTTATCACTAGGAGTCCCTAGAGCTCAAAGCAACTCCACGTAGTGTTAGGCTTAGGTAGAAATACTCCCCTGGGGCTTAGTTGAGCAATCAACAGAGTGAAGGGTTGACGTGAATCCTATTGCCGGGACATAGTGTTGGGGGTTAGTCACGGTTGACCTTAGATTTGGGACCGTGTGTTTAAGGATTTTCCTCGACTCAATTAACATCAATAGGAAAGTATAATAGCATAGTCTTATACTAGAAGCATAAGTCCTAGAGGTAACTTGTCCGGATACCCTATTCTCACTTATTGCTAGTCTCTCTCTTTACTCATTGCTTGCACTTCTCTCTCTTTCATCTTTCTATTTACTTGCCTTGCATCTACTCTAATTTTCATAAACTCACTCACCATGCCGATCATTGTTTCTTTTCGTATATCGCACGATTGAATAGCAATTTCTCGTATTTTAAATCCCTATTCTCTGTGGATTCGACTACCCACTCACCGGGGTAATTTTATTACTTCGACAAGGCCGTGCACTTGCGGTACACACGCAAAAGGTCGTGTCATCTATTATGCTCCTTTGTCCCTAGTAACAAGTCTTTCTCTGAGAACTTAATCACCGGAGAGCCAAAGGCATGAAGAGCTTCCGTCATATGAGCTTCAGCAAAATAAGCTTGGTATTCTTCTGGATTTTGTAAAACATGGATCAATGTGTCTCTGAGCTCCTGCGACATCATCAACGCATCAAAGACACTTAGTTGAGCTGAAATTTTCTTCAAATGAGCAGCAATGTTGTAGTCTTGTGTCTTCGATGCAGAGCTCTTCAGTGGCTGCACAATGTCTTCATTTATGTCGATCGCCTTTTCTTTCCCTTTATCCTTAGTGCCACGTGCTTGTTCAAGAAGCCTCCGAACATTGTTAATTATTCGAGGTTCCTCTTCCTCATCTTGGCGAATGCACCCATTATCATGTCTTTCTTTGATTGTTAAGGCACAACATGCACCTGACTTGAGTACTTTATGTAGCCAACTCTTGAAACCATGACAATCTTCCAATGCATGCCCAATCAAATGATGAAAAGGACAGTACCTAGGATGATCATTCATGTTTATTGTAGCATCCCTTCTCTTCTTTAGAATCAATATACCATCCTCCACCATCTTCTGAAACAATTCTTGAATTTTGTTTCTTCTTATGGAAAAGCTCCCATCTCTCACATTGCTTAGAAGTTGAGGTGTTCTTCCTTCCTCCATGTCAATTCTTCGATCTTCACTATGTTGAGGATGTGCTTCCTCTTGGTGGAAAGAATCATTCACAGTTTCTATGACTCTAGACTCATTCCAAGGAACATCACCATCTGGAATATGTGGCTTCCGATGAGTTAGGTCATATGTCACTTCTTGGATGAAGGACGGAATCTCTTCATATGGCATCACCTTTCTAAGTATTTTATGTTTAGGTGTTCTTCTTGGTTTGTCCTTTGGATAATGCTGGCTTGCTTGATAAGATTGTGTTGAAGCTTCCTGCAACCTCTTATTCGCCATTCGAACCCTTTCTTTAAAAGCTTGTTTCTTTTTCTGCTTTTTACTCACATATGGTCTCCCATGTCGATCATATAGCTGTTCAGATAAAGAATCACCATCATCTGGGTAGTAGAGCTCAAACTCATCTTCATCATCAACATCGTCCCATGTTTCTTCTTCATATATGGTGATAACTCGACAAGTCTCAACCATAGGTTCTTCATCTTGAGACCCATCCAAATCTGAGAGCAGCTCCTTAACCTCATCAGGGAAGTAATCACCTAATGTAATTAGTGCTCTCTCCTTTTGCTGATAATCTTCCAAGGAGTCAATATATTCGTCAATAATTGACTTCTTATGGTGGAACTCAGCGGGCTTTATCTGCTTCTGCTTCTTTTTCTTGTTCTTGATCTTTTTGTTCTTCTTAGCTTTTTTGCTTGGGCTTCCCATCCGGTTCTTGAGCTCTCCGCCACTTGATACCAGGGAGCTCTCCCAATTTCTTCAACATCTTTCTTGACTTTTTTGAGATAAAGATTTCCCATAAGCCTTCTGGAACTCCAAGAGGAGCGGGCTCCTTGGGAATTTGAGAACCTCCGTCAGCTTGCATGCCTTCTGAACTGCTTCCTGCATCTTGCCCCCATAAAGCTACTTCTTGCAGGGCAACTAACACATAGTTGGTGTGCTCTACTGGTTGATCGAGCAATACATTTTTAGATAAAGTGATCTTCCTTTCCTGATACTGTCGCTCAATCCAATCCTTAAACACATAGCAGTTCTCAATTGAATGACCCAATATTCTGTGATATGGACAAAAATTTGGGTGATCTTTCTTGTCTGCCTCTTCTGGTCGCTTGCTTTCTGGCAACTGCAAACCCACCTTCAGTGCATCTTTGAATATCTTCATTACTTTGTCCCTTCTAAAAGAATATTTTTTGCTCATCTTCTCTTGAAGAGAACTTATAGGCTTAGGTGGTTCACTTCCACTCCGGCCTTGACTTGTTATAATTTGCTGGTGCAGTGGTCTCCTTTGCTTGATCAGTTGCAAAGGCCACATGCTTAACACCTTCTAGCTTTCTTGGCTTTTCTTTGTCCACTTTGGTGGGTTGCATTGTTGATACCACCCTTGGACTAGTTCTTTCTAATTTTTTGACTTAAGAGATCAAGTCTTGAAAGGTGTGAATGTCAGATGAGCTGAGAAATGGAGCCATCCAGTTGTCAATATTCCCCACCAGTAGCCCCACTGCTTGCACTTAATCGAGTGGCTACTCACACTTGATGCTTAAGTTACGCCATCTCATCACATAATCTATAACCTTCTCATCCATGTTCTGCCTTGTGTTAGCCAGATCAGCTATAGTAATTTTATCAGTAACTCCACCGAATCAAACTCTAAAGGAGTCCTTCATTTGCTACCATGTCTGAATGGATTCAGGTTGCAAGTTTGCATACCATTCAAAAGCCACACCAGTTAAACTAGCAGCAAATTGTCTTAACAAAAGAGACAGGTTGTTGCTTGTGTCTCCGCATGCTGTTATGAAATGGGCCAAATGTTGATCAGGATTCCCTAAGCCATTAAACTGCTTGAACTTGGGAACATTGTATCCCTTAGGATAAGCCACTTGATCATGAAAACTTGAGTATGGTTTATCTCCATCACTTTTTTTACTGTAGCACCCTTAGCTTGCTTCAATTGTGCAGCAACTATTTTTTGTACTTCTTCTCAGGATATCATTGGCTAAAGTGCCGCCGATGTTCCAGCTTGCTCATGTAACCCAAGAACTTCCTCTTCATCATCTTCTTCCTCTTGAATGACTTATACAGATGGTGCTTGCCTATGAGCCCTTGAATTATCGTGGAGTAGATTTTGGACTTGATCACTTAAACGGGAGATCGCACCAGACAGAGATGCAACAGTCTGCATCATAGATATGTGGTATTTCTCTCGTTGATCCAATTGTTTCTTTAATTTTGCAAACATTGGATCTTTGTTCGATGTGAAAATAAGGTTGTCATTTTCTTCTTCTTCACTTGAGTCATTATTCCTCCTAGGAGGAGTTTGAAACCCAGCTTGGGAGAAGGCTTTTGCCCTTTCTTGTAATGCTTGATTAATATCTTCTTTTTGCATACTACTTGTACTCACAGTTATCTTCTTTCTCAGCCTAGTGAAGGGACGCTCAAGCTCAGGTGGGTGTTCAGACCCTTCAGTAATCACCCGTACAGTGTGTACTTCAAGATCTTCCATCTCTTCATCTTGTTTCCTTATCCATTGGAACCTTGAACGAGGATTAGAGGGAGTACTCTTCTTGTAAGCTTGCTTCTTCAGCAGTGCAAGCCTATCAAACACAAAAGCTCGTGATTCCGAGAGTAAGTTCTTTTTTCTTAAGTAAAACTCCCTCGGTGTCATCTTTTCAGTCTGAAGCTTCCTGTAGAAGGTGTAATTATTATAGATCTTCTTAGAAAAAGTGCTCCTCGACTAATGGAACCTTGGTGGCCTGCCCCCTTTCTTCATGTCAGTCTGTTGGGATCGAAGCTCACCAGTTGTGGAGTTCTCTTTCACCATTCGTAGTGGTGTGAACGAGTTTGCAAATGAACTTGGAGAACCATTCCTTGAGTCTTGGAATGAGACAAAACTCGCCTTCTCTTGAGGTGAGGGTATCTTCCTCTTACTATTATTTATGGTAATAATAATGTCATATATTGTCATTAATAGGGGTAGTATAATATAATATATATAAATATTATAGATATTTGTATAGCTCCGATTGGTATTATAGGGGTAGTGACAAACTACCCCTATAATACTATGATATTATAGGGGTAGTCACATGCCCCTTTGTCTTCTCTCGATGAGCTCTGAATGGAGACACACGCCCGTGTGTCTTTTCTGGATGACTTAGAAAAAAATTACGGACTATGCATACAAATTCCAAAACACTTATACTATGTACAGAGACTGCAAATATGATAAAAAAATGACCATATATCCCTGTAAACACGCTCAAACGACCAAAAACTTTTCGTCAATCACAATTAAGGCAGACGATAAACACCAAATATCCATGTGAAAATCACAACACACATATATAAAAACCAAAACACCGAAATTAAGACTTTTTATTCATCCTAAAACTAAAAGAAGCCTTAGAAAAATAGTAGAAGAGTTTGAAAAAATAATTTAAATATTATAATAAATAATTATTATAATAAAACCACATGTTTTCTGAGTTATAATAAGTTTTGATTAACGAATTTTATAATAAAGGTTATTATTAGTTATAATTTGATGATGATTATTATTATCATTATTTTCATCCAAGGTGGTAAATTGTATGATGTGACTATCAATGGCCATGATGGGAATTGTTGACCAGATTACTTGAATGGTTGGAACCCATATGTGCGTAAACCCAATCTGACATCCCTACAATTTTATCCAAATGATTATAATAATTATTATTATAATTATTATAATATTATTATAGTTATTGTGGGCTCCTTTCTTTCCACCCGGCCTTTAATTGGGATTGACAGGGTAAAAAGCATGGATCACAAATCAAATTTTAATTATTTTTATATATCAAATGATCGCAGGTTCATAACTTCTATTAGGGGCAAGCCCCTAATATTAATTACCCCAGACAATGTCATGTGAACCTCCGATTAAAAAACAAGTGTGAATGAGAAATAAATGAGCAAAGATAAAATTGATGTTTTATTGATTTCAAAGAATATGTGAATACATAATCATGAGCGAGAATGCAAAAATATTAAGAGAGCTATTTTTTGTCATGTTCTACAAATTTTTTTTTTTTTTTTTGACTTGGTTGATGCTCTTGACTTCTTTGCTAAAGCTAATCAGAAAACCCTCTAGCGTGGTAACTAGGGCCTCCTTCAATTTTTTTAGCTGTGCTTGCATCTTGACACATTGCATAACTTTTAAGCTGCGGCCACTCTGCATTGATGAGTTGCCTACTTGATCATCTTCATTTCTTTTATCACTGAAGACTTCGGCCCTTTGTGCTTGTAAAATCTTTAGGTTTTGACTTGTGAAACTCCTCCAGTCTTTGACTTCTTTGTGTCTTAAACTCCAGAGTTGCATTTGTCATTTAGGTCTTGACCCTTTAATGCTTGTAAGTCTTGACCTTTAAATTTTCAAGTTGCGGACTTCAACATGATTAAGTCGTTAACTTGGCAATTTTGATTTTTTTTTAAAATGGATCTCAAGCTATAATCATGAGCTTGATTTCCGTTAACTAAGACATCAATTGAGTTCTCCATTTCAATTTTGGCGAGAGAGACCTCATAATGAGCTTCAAGAAAATCTCTATCAACATTTTTTATGAGTGTTGAAAAGAGATATATTTTTTTTTTTTTGTGAATTTTTCATTTTTTAATTCTTCCTTGCACTTCAAGAAATTTTTTTTTATTGGTTTGTAGAATTTTTATTTTTTTTACTCTTCCTTTCATTTGAAGAAGAGATTTTTTTTTAATTCAAGAAAAGAGCTTTTTGTTTGTGGAGTTTTCATTTTTTTTGTGTGAAAATTCTCATCTTACTCTCCCTTTCACGTTAAGAATTTTTACTTCAAGAAGAGAGATTTTGTTGTTTTTTTTTTTTACTTCAAGAATAGATTTTTTTTTTTTTTTTTGCTTGTGAAGTTTTCATTTTTTTTACTCTTCCTTTCACTTCAAGAATTTTTTTTTGCTCCAAGAAGAGAGATTTTTTTTTGTGAAATTTTCATTTTTTTCACTTTTCCTTTCACTTCAAGAATTTTTTTTTTTCAAAAAGAGAGATTTTTTTTTGTGGAATTTTCATTTTTTTTCACTTTTCCTTTCACTTCAAATTTTTTTTTATTTTAGAAGAGAGATTTTTTTTGTGGAATTTTCATTTTTTTCACTTTTCCTTTCACTTCAAGAATTTTTTTTTTCATTTCAAGAAGAGAGATTTTTTGTATAACTTTTTGTAAGAATTTCTCTTTACCCCAAGAATGTCAAGACCTCAAGGTGGAGTTAGAGAAATTTCATAGAAATTTTCTCCTTACCCCAAGAATGTCAAGAGCTCAAGGTGGAGTCAGAGAAATTTCATAGAAATTTTCTCCTTACCCCAAGAGTGTCAAGATCTCAAGGTGGAGTCAGAGGAATTTTATGAAAATTTTCTCCTTACCCCAAGAGTATGTCAAGACTTCAAGGTGGAGCGAAAGGAATTTCGTGAAAATTTCTCCTTACCCCAAGACTGTGTCAAGACCTCAAGGTGGAGTTAGAGGGATTTCGTGAAAAATTTCTCCTTAACCCAAGAGTGTCAAGACCTCAAGGTGGAGTCAGAGAAATTGCATAGAAATTTTCTCCTTACCCCAAGAGTATGTCACGACCTCAAGGTGGAGTTAGAGGAATTTCATAGAAATTTTCTCCTTACCCCAAGAGTGTGTCAATACCTCAAGGTGGAGTTAGAGGAATTTCATGAAAAATTTCTCCTTACCCCAAGAGTGTCAAGACCTCAAGGTGGAGTCAGAGAAATTTCATAGAAATTTTCTCCTTACCCCAAGAGTATGTCAAGACCTCAAGGTGGAGTTAGAGGAATTTTTCAAAGAGGAGTCCTGCAAAAAGAGAAGAAAATTATGAAAAAAAAAAAACACCCGCACACCAATAAACTCATCCTTCATTATTTTTTCTCATCCCTCGTTCTTCTCATTTTTTATTCATTTTTTCACTCCTCTTCATTTTTTTCTCATCCCTTCATTTTTTTCTCTCTTTTTCCTCTCTTCTCTTTCTCACTCATCCTTCATCATTTTTTTCTCTCTTTTTTTTTCCCTTTTTTTTACAAAAATACCCCTCTCGTGATAATTTTGCACATTAGCCCACAAATTCATTTCTTTTTCACAAATTTAAGGATTTATGCAACTTCGCCCTCTAACTTTCACATTTTTTCACATTTTATCAAAATTTGCAAATAAACCCCAAACTTTCACATTTCTATATTTTTTATAGCTTTTGCAGTTAAACCCTCTAGCTTTCATATTTTCACACATTCTCACAATTTTGCAAGCAAACCCTCTAGATTTCTCCTTTTCACATCTACGCTCAAACTTTTGCAAATAACTCTCTTTTTTTGTTTTTTTTTTTAATAAACAGGTGCACGCCCTCCTATATTTCCCCCTTTTTTTTGAAATTTTGCAGATTAGTCCTCAAATTTCTATTTTTGGCATTTTCCCCCAAACTTCATCAATAAGCTTTGGAAATTTTACACGCTACATTTTCCATAGTTCTTGTGAATATTTCATTTTCCATAATTCTATGACAATGTATACATCTAAGATGACAGAAACAATGTTTGGTAGTAATGATTGAACTTATGAGTGACATACACATTTCACATGCATGATAACACAAGTGGTGCAAATTTTGTTTGGAAAGTATATTCTAGCAATAAGGCAATGGCATGGCTTGAAGCAGAGATGATCATCAGGGTTAAAAACGATGTTTCTTTTTATTTTAATGACACAATGACAAAGGAGAGAATGGAGTGTGAAGTGAGGAAATATGAACATGGATGGGATGGGATTGCAAAGAGAATGAGCAAAAGACTTGTGAACGTCTACGTGCTGAACATACTATAGAAAGCAATCTCTCATTGCATAAAACAAGGCATCATCTTAAGAATGTAAACATGTGTCCATCTCAACATGTCAAGACTTTCTAAGCATGCAAGCTACGAATTATATATGCATATACATCATGCTATGAACTTAACATTGAGAGAATCATAACCTTTTAATTACCTAACTCCTTCTGTTCTTTTTTTTCTTTTGTTCCTTCTCCCGTAAGATAGATGAGCGTCCCGTCCCCTTCTTTCTCTTCTTCTCTTAAAACTCTCTGTTTTGTCTCTCCAATAAAAGCAAGGATCTCTTCTTCTTCCTCCCCTCCTCTCTCTGTTATCTCTTCGTCTCTCTTCTCTACAATTTTTTCCTTCTCCCTCACCAAAAGCTCTCTCTGTATTTTTTTTTTGTTTTTTTCCCTCTCCGATTTTTTTCCAAATCTTCTTTTTAGCCTCTGTTTTTTTTTTTGTTCCCCAAAAATCCTCAACGAGAGATTTTTTCAACAAATCCCCAACTCCATAAATATATATATTCTCTCTCTTTTTTATATTCAAATTTTTTTTAAAAAAAATTGATTTATATTTATCATTATTTTTTTATTTTCCACGCCATAATTCGTGGTTTTTTTTTTTATTTTGACCCTCCTATATTTTTTATTTGATTCTTTTTTTCATTATTTTTTCCTTTTATTTTTTTTATCCAAAGTCCATATAAACAGTTATCATTATTATAATTATTAATAATAATTTAAACAATTATATTATCGTGTATATTAATATGAGTTATTAATATTAATAATATGTGGTATTTCTATATAATAATATAGAAATCACAATAATAATTCATTATATCTTGATCTGTTATTATCATTAATATATATTATTAAAGGATGGTAATAACACCGACACTTATTATGCTTGTTATTATTTGTAATAATAATTATTTAGTAATTAATAATATTATTGTAATAATTTTGTCTACAAATTGGTAGTTTCAATTATACCACATGAATAGTTATTACGAATAATATTGTCAATTAATGCTAATAAAATAATATTAGCATAGGATAATAATAATTATAATAATAATATTTTATTATATTGTTATTATTAACAATATTAATGATAAAATAATAATATTATTATTAATAATACAATTTATCATAATAAATTGTTATTAATAATATCCTAGTGTTTACACAATAACAATAATAACAATAATAACATAATAATCATAATGGTAATTCTTCATAAAAATGTTAATTACGAATTGCTATAATAAAAAATAACAATCTCAATTATTGATTATAACAATTGTTATCATATAACATAATTAAATTATAATAATTATTGTCACCTATTATATTTACAAATAATACATTATATATAATAATGATAATAATATATTATACTAGTTATTAATATAATAATTATACCATATCCTTTCCTTCTCGGCCTTGAGCCTCACCTTCTTATCCATCAACTCTAGTTTCTCAACCTATGAAAAAGTTACAATAATGAGAATGAAATCGGAGGAGCTTCTTGGTCATGATGCTATGAACACAGAAAATTTCACCTTGAGATTCTTTAGGGAGACTTGGAGAACTTCATTTGATTCTTTAAGTTTCTAAGCTTCAAGACATACCTGGTTCAAAAGACGATTTGCATCGGTCAGAATGACAACTTTGTCCGCCTTTGCCGGCGGCTTCTTTGGGTCCAAGATAGAGCATAACTCAGCAAACCTGAAAAAAATGCACATTTTTGGACCATTAACTGATTTGGTTGTATTTGTAAGGAGAATGTATTGTTGTGCACGCACACCTATCATTGATGAACCGTAACAAGTTATTTAAAAGTTTGACAAAAAGTTACCAAAAATTCTGAAAGTATACATAGATCACATGCCAGTGTATCTTGAGCAAGTTGCATCCCTTTAGGAGTATATCCAACCATTGCTCCTTCAACTAGGGTCTGAGAAATAAAATAATTAACAGATGAACCTAATTATTCTCAAAACATGCTCTAGAAAGCAGTCTTGCCTTTTTTTTAAAAAAAATTGTAAAACATTAGAAAAATTCACATTCTTATTCATCAAGTCTAGACTCATCACAAACAACTCAGCTGTAGGTTTGTTTTGAGCTTGAGTACTCCTCAAAGATTTTAACTCCAGAATCAATATCACCACAATGAAAGTAACACCTGTTTAGAGGCACCAATGGGTAGAGTTTCAGCAGTAACACTAAAAAACATGATAATCACAGAACCTTAGCTGAACAATCTGGCACAATATATTCATGCAAGGACAAACAAAAAAATACTGTAGTTTCTTTCAAGGGCATTGTAATTACTTTGTTGAATGGTATCACAGATATTTACCTCATAGCTTGCATCATAATTGTAACCATCTCTCTTTAGCATATCAAGAAGAGTTCCATTATCTACAACAATGAAAAAAACAAATAATAATTAAGAATTAATAATTATGAACTTGATAACCAATTAGACATGGTTTTTTTAAATCAAAATTTAACTTTTATAAAAAAATTAAGTGCACAAACAAGAAAAATAATTAAACGCTTCCTTGCGGATACAGTTAATTGTCAAAATGTTCATACTTGTCCATATTTTACACCAAAACAATTTTTATATGCTGCTTGTAGAGAGCAGAAATTGATATATTAAAAAGATAGCCACACAAAAGATAAAATCACTTCATTATTTTGTCATAGATCAAACAATGACTTTATAGGCCGATTTCAGAAAATAAGCCCTATTCCATAACAATTGATATGGGAAAGGTTAGACACTTGCCTGGATCATGTACCACACACAATGCCAAGCAGCTCTTGAGAACACCAGGGCCATCATTTCTACCCACCTGAAAAACTAAGTCATCACAATGTGAAGAATGCAAATTAAGTGCTCTTCTGTGCACTCGCAGCAAGATACAGTTCCAAACTTAAAAAACTGGGATTAGTTAAGAATTGTTCTCATTAAGTGCAATAAATAGGACATAGGTCTATGAAAAAGTTCTATCAAAGATCACCATTCTCTGCACTAAAACTAAATTTTAATCATTCTGATGAACAAATCCAATTTCCAAACAAACCAAAATCCATTTCATGTCATTTTAACCTGATTCTTTCCCTTCATCTCAATAGAATAACTGCTCTTTACTTACCTTTTAACCTTTCTCTCTTTCTCTGTTTTTTTTTTAACCAAAATGCTTTTCTTAGTCATTTCTAAAGGAGAGGTGAAGCACAGGTTTATAAACAAAAAAATTACTTGTCCAAATCAAGTAACAAAGAAAGTCAATTTGTGAATCCATGGGAAAACGAGGGAAACAAATAATTATCGCATAATGCAGAAAGAAAATGATTACCCAGTGCATGGGGATTAATAGTGTTCTCATCACAAGACTAGCCACCGCCATGATAATTGTATATTCTCCTGTTAATTCAGAAGAAGAAAAGTTTGTACTGTTTTAAAAAACTCCAAAAAGTATCTGTAAGCAGATATACTTCTCATGATTGTTTTTTTTTTAAGAAAAAAAATTGTGATAGATAGCAGAAAAAGTGTTCATACAAAAAAAAAATAATTAAAACAAGACCTGTGCACATTTTTTTTCCTCCAACGGGCAGTAATTCAATGATGAACCTGCTTTCGTGTTATTTTTCTAAAATTCTGGATTCTGTTATTTCTGAGCATTTTCTGCATTATCTGTCTGGAATTTAAATATTCTGCATTACGTGTAATATTCTGTACTATTCTGCATTATCTGTTTTAGCTGCGAACCTACTGGGCCTTTGTGGCTCATGCACTCTGTGGACTCTGTTTTTCACAGGAGAAGATCAGGATTAGGAGCAGGGGTGGTATCTGGGAGTCACTTCTTTTACTGCTTGTTGTAGATAGTTTTTACTCTCCTGTGTGAGTGAGACTTGTATTATGTCTGTATTTTATTCAGAACCTGTATGTGTGGCACTATTGTTTGTAGAGCTGCTTAAGCTCATATCTGTATCGACTTTGTTTCTGTTGATTGTTTGTAGTTCTTGTTATTATTCTTGTTCTGCCTGTTAGGTTGACTCTGACCAGGTCAAATCTGAGGCCTTGCACCCAGTGGGGTCCGCCCCGTTGGATGCGGCCGATCTGTCAGCGGGCTTGGCCGTGGGGCTGGGGCGTGACAGATGATGATGACGATGATGACGATGATGATTATTATTATTATTATTAAAACTATTATTATTATTATTATTATTATTATTATTATTATTAACTCATGTTAGTATAATAACAATGATAACATTATTTATTATAATGATATTGATAATAAAATAATAACAATATTGTTATTGTCTTATTATATATTGTTACACCCTATCGTAACAATAATATGATATTGTTATCATTTTTATTATAATAATAATTATTATTATAAGAATAATAATGACTTATAATAATAATAATAATAATAATAATAATAATAATAATAATAATAATAATAATAATAATAATAATAATAAATATTATCATTATTGTTATTTTTATTATCGTTAAGGCACATATTTATTATTATTATTATTGCTATTATTATTATTATAGTTGTTGTTGTTGTTGTTATTAATTGATGATATTACCGGATAGAAATTTTTTTCTCAATATTTAAATAATATTATTGTTATTATTATAATAATATTATTATAATAACAATAATTATAATAATTATTATTGTTGGTACCCCACTTATTCGGGTTATAATAATAAAAAAAAATCAACTAAAAATAGTAATAATTACTATTAAATGTCCTCAATATTATTAATAATATTATTGTTATTATAAAAATAACAATATTATTATTCACGCAACAATTAATATACAAAATTATTATAATAACAATAACAATAATAATTTATTATATCTTGATTTGTTATTATCATTAATATATATTATTAAAGGATGGCAATAACATCAGCGCTTATTATTGTTATTATTAATGTTTCCATATTCGAATTACTGTAACAACGCCTAAGAAAATTATTATTGTTATTATTATTTCTACTATTATTATATTATTATTGTTGTTGTTATAACAAGAATAGTAATTATTATTATTACAATATTATTATTATTATTGCAAATAATAATATTAATAAAAATAATTATGATAATAATGACAAGGCCAAGATAGATTTATTATACACAAGCGGATAATAATTATTATTATTATCATTGATATTAATAATAATTATTAAATAATCCTAGTGTTATGCATCAATAATAATAATAATAATAATAATAATAATAATAATAATAATATATTATTATTAATAATTTCCTTGACATTTGTCACCCTAGCAATAATAATTGCTAGGGTGACAAATTATAATAGTTAATGATGATGATAATTAATATTATTATTATTAAAACAGTTATTATTATTATTATTATTATTATTATTATTATTATTATTTTAATAATAATTATTATAATTATTAACTCGTGTTAGTATAATTAATAACAATAATAACATTATTTATTATAATGATATTGATAACAAAATAATAACAATATTGTTATTGTCTTATTATATATTGTTACACCTTATCATAACAATAATATGATATTGTTATCATTTTTATTGTAATAATAATTATTATTATTATAACAATAATAATGACTTATAATAATAATAATAATAATAATAATAATAATAATAATATTATTATTATTATTATTATTATTATTATTATTATTATTATTACTATTAATATTAATTATTATTATTATTATTATTATTGTTGTTGTTGTTGTTGTTGTTGTTAAGTTATGATATTAGCTGATAGAAATTTTTTTCTCAATATTTAAATAATATTATTGTTATTATTATAATAATATTATTATAACAACAATAATTATAAGTATTATTATAATTATTATTGTGGGTACCCAGATTATTCGTGTTATAATAATAAAAAATCAGCTAAAAATAATAATAATTTTTACTATTAAAAGTCCTAAATATTATTAATAATATTATTGTTATTATAAAAATAACAATATTCTTATTCGCGTAACAATTAATATACAAAATTATTATAATAACAATAACAATAATAGTTATTATTAAAGGATGGCGATAACAATAAATTTTGTATATTAATCATTATTAATAATTATTATAATATTATTACTTTATTGTTAAAATAATAATTTATTATAATGATAATAGTAGATAACAATATCATGTTATTGTTACAATATTATTAATATCATTGATAATTATTATTATTAGCATTAATATTATTGTTATTATAATAACAATAATTAATGCTAATATTTAAACAATATCATTTTATTATTATATTGTATATTATTAACATATTATTATTAATATTTCTTTAATAATAATTATTCATAGTTATTATTGTTATTATGCTAACCTGAGTTAATAATAATAATAATAATAATAATAATAATAATAATAATAATAATAATAATAATAATTATTATTATTATTATTATTATTATTATTATTATTATTATTATACAAAATTATCATTATCAAATTAAATTAATAATAATAATAATAATATAATATATTAATAATATCGGATAATTATTATTAGCACAAAATTGTTGGGTTACAGAAAATAATAAGAATATCAATTTTGATAATATTATTATTGTTATTGCTATTATTAATAATTATTATTAATGTTTCCATATCCGAATTACTGTAGAAACACATAAGAAAATTATTATTGTTATTATTATTTTTACTATTATTATATTATTATTGTTGTTGTTATAACAAGAATAGTAATTATTATTATTACAATATTATTATTATTATTGCAAATAATAATATTAATAACAATAATTATGATAATAATGACAAGGCCAAGATAGATTTATTATACACAAGCGGATAATAATAATAATTATTATTATCATTGATATTAATAATAATTATTAAATAATCCTAGTGTTATCTATCAATAATAATAATAATATATTATTATTAATTCCTTGACATTTGTCACCGTAGCAATAATAATTGCTAGGGTGACAAATTATAATAGTTAATGATGATGATGATTATTATTATTATTATTGTTGTTGTTGTTGTTGTTGTTGTTAAGTTATGATGTTAGCGGATAGAAATTTTTTTTCTCAATATTTAAATAATATTATTGTTATTATTATAATAATATTATTATAACAACAATAGTTATAATAATTATTATTATAATTATTATTATGGGAACCCCACTTATTCGGGTTATAATAATAAAAAATCAGCTAAAAATAATAATTATTATTATTATTAAAAGTCCTAAATATTATTAATAATATTATTGTTATTATAAAAATAACAATATTATTATCCGCGCAAAAATTAATATACAAAATTATTATAATAACAATAATAATAATAATTCATTATATCTTGATATGTTATTATCATTAATATATATTATTAAAGGATGGCAATAACACCATCAATTATTATTGTTATTATTAAAAGATGGCGATAACAATAAATTTTGTATATTAATCATTATTAATAATTAATATAATATTATTATTTTATTGTTAAAATAATAATTTATTATAATGATAATAGTATTATTAATAAAATGATAACAATAATGATCATAATTATTGTTTCAATTATTATTATTATTATTGTTATTATAATAGTGTCCCCAATTGTCAGTTTGACCAGTTCTATATAATTATTCGCCATCCTAGTTATTATTTTTATAATTATTTAAATTGTAATAGTAATAATTATACTACAAGAATATTATTGTTAATAATGTTAATAATAATAATAATAATAAATATGTGCCTTAACAATAATAAACATAACAATAATGATAATTTTTGTTGTTGTTGTTGTTCTTATTATTATTATTATTATTATTATTATTATTATTATTATTATTATTTGTTGGCTCCTTTCTTTCCACCCGGCCTTTAATTAGGATTAACCAGGTAAAAAGCATGGATCACAAATCAAATTTTAATTATTTTTATATTTCAAATGATTGCAAGTTCATAACTTCTATTAGGGGCAAGCCCCTAATATTAATTACCCCAGACAATGTCATGGGAACCTCCGATTAAGAAACAAGTGTGAATGAGAAATAAATGAACAAACATAAAATTGATTTTTTTATTAATTTCAAAGAGCATATGAGTACATAATCATGAGCGAAAATGCAAAAAATATTTGGAGAGCTATTTTTTTGTCATCTTCTACAAATATCCTTTTTGTTTTTGTTTTTTTTTTTTTGACTTGGTTGATGCTCTTGACTTCTTTACTAAAGCATATCAGAAGACCCTCTAGCTTGGTGACTTTGACCTTCTTCAAATTCTTTTTATACGTGCTTGTATTTTAACACATCGCATAACTCTCTAGCTATGGCTACTCTGCATTTATGAGCTGCCTACTTGATTGTCTTTGCTTCTTTTATCACTGAAAATTTTGGCTCTTTGTGCTTGTAAAATCTTCAGCTCTCTGACTTGTGTAACTCCTCAGGTGTTTGACGTCCTTGTGTCTTAAACTCCAGAGTTGCATTTGTCATTTAGGTCTTGACCCTTTAATGCTTGTAAGCCTTGACCTTTAAATTTTCAAGTTGTGGACTTCAACATGATTAAGTCATTAACTTGGCAATTTTGATTTTTTTTTAAATGGATCTCAAGCTATAATCATGAGCTTGATTCCCATTAGCTAAGATCAATTGAGTTCTCCATTTCATTTTTTTTTTTTTTTTTTTTTTGCGAAAAAGAGCTCACAATGAGCTTCAAGAAAATTTTTGTCAATGCTTTTACTCCAATGAGTGTTGAAGAGAAAACTGTTATCAATTTCCTTTTCTTTCCAAAATTTTCATTTTACTCTACCTTTTGCTTGAAATTTTTTTGTTTCAAGAAGAAAGATTTTTTTACCCATCCCTTCATTTCAAGAGGATAGATTTTTTTTCTTTAGTGAACTTTTCAATTACTCTTCCTTACATTTCAAGAAGAGAGATTTTTTTTATTATTTTTTTTTTGTGGAATTTTTATTTTTTTCACTTTTCCTTTCACTTCAAGAAATTTTTTTTTATTTCAAGAAGAGAGATTTTTTTTTGTGGAATTTTCATTTTTTTCACTTTTCCTTTAACCTCAAGAATTTTTTTTCTTCATTTCAAAAAGAGAGATTTTTTTTTGTGGAATTTTCATTTTTTTCACTTTTCCTTTCACTTCAAGAATTTTTTTTCCTCATTTCAAGAAGAGAGATTTTTTTGTGGAATTTTCATTTTTTTTCACTTTTCCTTTAACTTCAAGAATTTTTTTCTTTACTTCAAGAAGAGAGATTTCTTTTATAATTTTTTTTATAAGAATTTCTCTTTACCCCAAGAATGTCAAGACCTCAAGGTGGAGTCAGAGGAATTTTATGAAAATTTTCTCCTTACCCCAAGAGAATGTCAAGACCTCAAGGTGGAGTTAGAGAAATTTCATAGAAATTTTCTCCTTACCCCAAGAGTATGTCAAGACCTCAACGTGGAGTTAGAGGAATTTTATGAAAATTTTCTCCTTACCCCAAGAGTATGTCAAGACCTCAAGGTGGAGTTAGAGAAATTTCATAGAATTTTCTCCTTACCCCAAGAGTATGTCAAGACCTCAAGGTGGAGTTAGAGGAATTTTATGAAAATTTTCTCCTTACCCGAAGAGTATGTCAAGACCTCAAGGCGGAGTTAGAGAAATTTCATAGAAATTTTCTCCTTACCCCAAGAGTATGTCAAGAAATTTCATAGAAATTTTCTCTTTACCCCAAGAGTATGTCAAGACCTCAAGGTGGAGTTAGAGGAATTTTATGAAAATTTTCTCCTTACCCCAAGAGTATGTCAAGACCTCAAGGTGGAGTTAGAGAAATTTCATAGAAATTTTCTCCTTACCCCAAGAGTATGTCAAGACCTCAAGGTGGAGTTAGAGGAATTTTATGAAAATTTTCTCCTTACCCCAAGAGTATGTCAAGACATCAAGGTGGAGTTAGAGGAATTTCGTGAAAAATTTCTCCTTACCCCAAGAGTGTCAAGATCTCAAGGTGGAGTCAGAGAAATTTTAAAAAAAATTCTCCTTACCCCAAGAGTATGTCAAGACCTCAAGGTGGAGTTAGAGGAATTTTCCAAAGAGAAGTCCTGCAAAAAGAGAAAATTATGAAAAACACTCTCATACCAGTTAGCTCACCTTTTATATTTTTTTTTTTTACTCATCCTTCATTTTTTTTTATTTTTCCTCATTTTCCCCTCTTCATTTTTTTTCACTCATTCATCATTTTTTTCCTTTTCTTATTTCACTCATCCCTCATTTTTTCATTTTTCCCCTCTTCATTTTTTTTATTCACCATTCATCATTTTTTTCTTTTTCCCTTGTCTCATTTTTTTCCTCATTTTTCCCTTCTTCATTTTTCTTACACTCTTCTTTTTCCCCTTCATTTATTTTTTTAATTTTTTCCCCGCTTCATTTTTTTATTCACCATTCATCATTTTTTTCCTTTTCTTCCTTGTCTCTTGCTTTGTATACTCTTTGTTGAAAAAACTGATATTCAACATCAGCCTTCATTTTATCATAGCTATCCCAATCCAATTTCGCTTGATCATGACCACCTTCTCTTACTACTTCTGTAATCCTCCCCGCCCACGAGGAATAACATTTCTCCTGTGATCTTCTAAACTACACATGATTTGCCCAAATCTTTTTTTTTTAAGCCCATGCTTATTCTTGCCTTGCTCTGTTCACTGGAGTAACTATTCAACTATGAGAACAAGAGTGTTCAGACATCTTCCTCCTGATATGACATCACCTTGGGGTTTTTCAGGGCCTCCACAGTTTTTTTTTTCATTTTGATCCGTTGACGGGCCTCTTCACTATGTTTCCGCCCTTTGTTCCATGGTGTTCTACCTTTGTTTCCTTATCAGATATATTTTCGAGGTCATAGATGAAATTTGGACTCAAACCAGCCGCCCACATTTGATCCTCAACCAAGTCTTTTTGGTCATAATATCCATTGTTAGCTACTGAAACATTATCATTTTCAATACAATTGTCAAGAACATGCTCTCTAGAATCCAAATAACTAATTTTAATTGCAACTTTTCAATAACATGCTCTCTAGAAAAAGCTTGAACGGAGACAGGTGATCGAGATGCACCCTTTAGAGAAGGTATATGAAACTTTGTCTGCACCAGTGCTTGTTAAAAATGAATACAACCCATTGCACAGTTAAGAACGGATACTAACGACTTGTTAAGGGCATGCTTGAATGTTGGATATTGAACTGAAACCCTAAATCCTCCATAAACATAGACACACTCCATAAGCAATTGCCAGCAAGCCCATTAAAATACTCACACAAACAAGAAAAGAGCTGTATCCCTTATAGTATTTGTTCATCAAGTGGCACCCCGGGACATCAAGGATAGCACGGCAAACGAAGTTCTCCGAAGCCACACTACAAGAAAAACACCCTATAGCGGCGGAAAAATCCGCCGCTATAGATGATAAATTTGCCACTAAAACCCATACCAGTGCTATTTAGATTTGCTACTAAATCCTCCGTTGGAATAGAGGTTCCAGCGGAAATGTACATTTTTAGAGGCAGGTTTTAGTGCAGCTGGACAAGCTTTTAGCGGCGGAAAAATCCGCTGCTATATGATCTGTAGTGGCGGATTTTTCCGCCTCTATAAATCCATTATCAACTGAATTAATTTATATATATATTTTTCCCACAACCAAAAATACAATACTAATTCAATTTTTACATCTAATTGTAATATTCATAACAACTAAAAATTGGTAAATAAAATCATTATTAAAATTAAAATATTTATATGTACAAAGTATACAAACTCATAACTAGTGTTTAAGAATACATATTTAGAAAGTGAGCAAGTAGGTATCAGGATTTAATTGTGGTTTTACACAAATAAATACATAGCCAGGTGAATAATGTCTTCTCTTGGTTGAGCTTTGTGTGACATGTTCTTTTTCTGCAAATGGATCTTTTTTTTTCTGCAATTCATCTGTGATTACCTTCTTCCACATACTTTGATCCTTCAACCAATCAAAACAAAACAATTTCAGACATCATCACTATATATATACATATATATTCATTATTCAATGCATGCAAATAGAGAAAAAAGTAATGGCCTTACCAACAGAGGAAAAGAGTCCAACACTGGTTACTTGATAGGTCCATCCTTATCCAAAGGCTTAAGAAGATGCTCAACTGGCTTGATCTCATCCCCATGCTCCATTAGCTCTTCAAATAACAAGATAACAAATATTGCCTTCTCTACAAATTTTGCTAAATAAAACATATGCCCAAACATGTGAAAGGCTTAATTTTCCAACCAAGCTCTCAGAATTCATCAAAAGCTTTCCATTATCACATTCTTTCCGATTTCATGACATAAATTTTATAATAAAAACAAAATTGAAACAGAGCTACTACTAAAAAGCTATTTAGAATAAAGAGATTGATACAAATTATAAATGAACACTAACCTCGCTCTGATATGCAACAGCAACCTAGTTCCTGAAACCCAAACCAATACACCAAATTTATCAGGAAAAGTAGTGATAAATTGGCGAACACCATAACAAATATGAAAACAAATAGAATTCTTCAAGTAATTGCAAACCAAAGAGGTGGCGAATTGCATCGCGGCATGCGTCATGAACATAGGATGCATAATGATCGTCCTTCTCTGCGGTCCGCATAATCTCCGATTGCGCTACCGGTGGGAAACTCCTCTCCGCCACTACTAGCGAGCTCGATCCCACTTCGCTAGCGCCAGCGCTGTTTCCCCCGGCTCAACCCTTCCCATCGTCTCTACTCCCAAAGTTCTCCTGCTTCCGAGGCCCAGATAAACAAGACGCATTGCGAGGTCTGGTCACCTCAGGCTACATTAATGTTACTTTAAATGATTTAGAAACTATCTAAGTGTTTATTTGTGCATCTTGTTTGCAGGTGGACAAAGACCAATTGGGCATTTCTTAATGAATCCCCTCATGAAGAAATGAATAAGTCCAATAACTATGCATCACAGTTTCATGTTGCAGAGCTTGTGAAAAAAAACCCTAGAATGAATATATAAACATTCAGCTAGTTTTCATGTGTTCTAATGCCAAATATTTCTACAATGTACGCAGCAGTTAATGAGAGTAAAATACCCAAGACATCTGATTAAGAACACTTCAATATATGATGCCAATATCTTCTTAAGAAAATATCATGGCCACCACAAACTGAGAATAAGTACCTTCCCATTTGAAAATTACACTATTCTCCGGGATGTAGGCAAGAACTGAGAAAGCTGGGGACCAATAGGAATATTCTTTCCTGCCTACAATTTTTCTGTATTATTATGATGCTGATGAATGGCCACATTATTTTGACTCATATCCGCATCTGTAGCTCACAATGGAGATAAAATCCAGCCTAAAAGAAGGGGATCACATAGTTAATCTACGTAATGGATCAACAGAATGTGTTATCATGCATGATCCAGGAAGGTAATATATCAAGAGGCAGATAGGAGTTCCTGACAACTGAAGTAAAAGATATTCATTTGGCAACTTAAAAAATGAGGGTAGATTACATATTACAATCTTAGAACTCTAATCAGGCAGTACTTCTTAAGAGAAAGGGAGAGAAAATACAGTGAATATTACATGCACTGCGTTCCAATAAGGTTCCAATATGGTGAAATGAGATATCACCAGCATGTTCATGTTATGGAATATAAGAGCCCATTGCACAGAAGAGGAATTTCTTATCATTAGTACCTTCTCAGGTTGAAGAGATATTAAGTACTCCAGCAATTTATTCTCTTCTTCCCCAACAAAATGTTGCATTTGTGGGGCAATATTTTTCCTCTTGATGTCATGCAGTTCCTGCTAGATAGGGGAAACATGCAATACAGTAAGGACTGAGTAAACCAAATGTGCACAACATATGCTTGTACATAAATCACAAATAAAATTTTTCATCAGCAACAGTCCTAGTGTACATCAAATACTTCAACCAAAAATTCCTAGTGGTTGCTTGAGGGGAAGTTTTGTGAATCAAATTTGAATGCATATATTCATTTAACTTCTAAATAACATGAGAATCAACACCCAACAGATCAGTCTCTCAAACCATGTTCATATTGATTTGTTGGACATGATCATCATGTGTTGTTGCTCAGTAGACTGGTCTGGAGAAGTCTTTCTGCTAACCGGGGAGTCTGATTCCAACTGGGAAATTGTATTAAGGGCTGATCCTGAATCTGTGCTCTCTGCTGACTGTGAGTTCTGTATATGTATTCAATGCATAGCATCAAAAACTATTAGCAAAAAGGCAACAAGGGTTAGCAAACATATACATATATTTATATACACATGAAGATACATACCTTGGGAGTTTGCTGAAATCTAATTGGCCATGTAGGGAAGATTTCAAGAGTGGAAGGTCTGGTAGTGAGAAACACTGCAAAGAAGAAGAGATCATGAAGCTAAAAGCATAGTGATAAAGTTGTCTAAGAATCAGGAAGAAAGAGGAAAGTCTGTTGTCAGTGATTGAAAAGTAAGTTATTCCTTCCTATTCTGCCACTGCAACAGCACTTAAAACCTACAGGGAAAAAGTTCAGAGATAATCTGGCCTTAGGATTTGTTGCAAATTAAAGAAACAGTTTCTCTATTTGGTTTAAAGCTAGAAACAAAGCAAAAATTTGTTAGAGTTTGCAGGTTCAATTTTTTTTTTTTTTTTTTTTGAATTAAGCTTCATTATGGACTCTGTATAAATCTTGTAGGTTGTATTTATCTATTTCACTCTAAAAGATAAGGATTAAATTTAAAGTTATCCTTTATCATCGGATTTATATTTCTTTTTGTTAATCTGTTTGGATAATGATCCTTTTAAATAGATTATTTATTTAAAACTCTATTATTTACTTTCCAAGTCTTACTCAAAAGACATAATAAGATAGAAAGATCAGTTACATAAATTGGCCGAACATCCTAATTATCTTCGAAGAAGTTCTGTTTTATAAAAGGCTCCATACCTAATATTAATTTTTTTGGTGAAGAGATAAACATCCTAATATTAATTGCTCTTCTTATGCAGATTAACCATAGATTACTAAATATGCATTGTCTAATGCTTGCTGATTTGAAAATGTCTTTCAATGATGCATTCTTTGATCATTGATCATCAATCAATAAATGTATACAAGTTTACTAATTATGAATGATTCCAATAATTCTTGACAAACAATTACTGTATTTTCTGGGGACTAGTGAAGGCAAGAAGACTTAAGATTCAGCCAATGCATGCAGAAATGGTCAATTTCTCATTTCAAATAAAAACAGAACTACTCCATTTTTATAGTTTTGATGACCAAAGTTTGAGCAGGTGTTTTGTTGGCTTCTATTAATCACACATCACATTATATTCCTCCTGTTTCCATTGTTTTCATGCAAGAGTCATGGTTGGCATGCCACATGCATGCTGTTACTTTTTTTTATTATTATTATTTTTTCTGCAGAAACAATAAGAGAGACCAAATAAGGAAATAGACCTTTTAATTAAAAAACAAATAAGCTACAAAGAAAGTCAATCAGTCTACGAATAATAAATAGAGATGAATTGAATTAAGGAGCTAAGTGTGATCAAGGAGGAATAAATTAGTTGCCAGGCTGAAAACATGTGAATGGAACATATAATTGGAGACAAAATCACTTTGGTTGGTATGAGTCCATGTCAATTTGTGGAGAAAACCAAAAATAAAAAAAAAATTAAAAAAAGAAGAAGAAGAAAACTCCACAGAAAACTCATGGCTTCCTAACAAAATTAACTCTATTCAACCACTATCAGTATTTTCTATACTTTGGATCACAGATTCCCATTTGAGGTTCAGAAACTCCTCAATTCTTTAATTTTACACACATACTCAAAAAAATAAATAAATAAATAAAGAATTATGAGTTGTTTTTGTTATTTTGTCATTCTTTTAAAGTAATGTCTAAACTCAGGATGAAGTTGATAACCATTTGAATAGTAACACCATTTTGATGACAAAAGTTAAACATTCAACGACTAAATCAAATTTAGTATGAATAAGATCACTAGATTGAGAAAAGAAACAAACCACAATTCTAGACCAACAACCCAAAACAAAAAAGTCTTATCACAATTTTTTTAAAGATTAGTGACATGGTGATTATAAATTATGGACTTTCATCTAATATTTTATACCTCACAGATTTTTTTTTTTTTTCCATTGTATTCAGCACTAGTAGCTATTTATTGGTTAAATCAGGTTTGATTGCAAAAGTAAAACATTCAATAAATAAACCCAAATTAGAAAGAATAAAATTACTCAATCTATCAAAAAACGACCTTAAGTACTGCTAATGATATATCTAGAGAGAAGTTATTGATCTTAATGATAACACTTTTTACAGTCAAAGCAAAACAATCAATAGGTAGATCTAAAATTAACAAGAATAACATACACAATTTAATAAAAAAAAACCCTACGAATCCAGTACTTGTAGTAGTTTAGTAGATAATAATAATACTAACAGAACAAACAAAGGGGAAAAAACATAAAGAAAAGTACAAGGAACACAACAGGTTCCATTTAACCCATTTCTGCTGTTCTAGGGTTTTTTCTTTATCTTCAAGAACATGCATGATGTGAATGGTGGTAATAGAAATTGGCAAAAATTGGCAAACATTGTTAATGAAAATTCTATCAGAGAGATAATCACACTAAAATCCAAAGAAAATACAATTTTAGTGTGATAATCACACCAAATTCTCAGCCATAAAAAAATGCCAATGCATGATTGTATCAAGGAATCCAAAGAAAAAGCGAGATCGACATGCACCTGCGAACCCGAAGGAGGGCGAAGGAAGGGATGTAGCTGATGAACTCACTGGATGAATTGGAATCCGAGAGGATTTTAATGGCGTCCTGGCCCTGATGGAAGCAAGGGTACACGGAGGCGTCGCCGACTCCGAGTGAGATCAAGGGTTGACGCAGGAGAGAAGCTCTGCAACCAGGCCTCTAATTGAGAAAGAAAAAACACTAGAAAGAGCAATGGATTCACAAGGAATACCTGGAATCAAAGAGCTTCAAGCGGATCAAAGAGAAGGCCGTGAAACCCGAGTAAAATTGCAGATTAATCCTCAACGCCTGAGATGAAAGGAAGGAGAGGGTTTGGTTTGGAATCCAAGAGAAATAGGGAGCAAGAGAGAAGAAGAGGGCCAGAAAGGAAAGAGAGAAATAAAAGAGGAAGAGAGGATTTATATACAACGACATTTAATTGAATTTTTCATTTACCTCCTCAAAATTTAATTTTATTAAAAAAGTATTTTACAAAATATATTTATAAAAATAAATTTATTTAAAAATTTATTTTAAAAATTATATAAAATCTTAAATATACATTATTAATAGCACATAGTAATTAAATTTAAAAAGTCATGAAACAATGAATGTGAATACATACATAATTACAAGTTTTGTAGAGGGTATTTATGTAAAAACAGTTTTATATCTATAAGTTTAGCGGCTCATGTAAAATGTGCCGCTAAAATTTGCCGCTATAACCCAACTTTTTTGTAGTGCCATAAGCTCGATTCCACACCCTGCCGCTATTTCTCCTTCTTCGTAACATCAGGACTGGTGACGGCTAAGAGTTGTAACCCCCATGACCGCACGGAGGCGCACCTCGTCTCGAGATTAGGCTCCGATCTAGCTTTCTTCGAAGGAACCAAAGACGAAGACGAATAAGATGATCTTGAATCCCCTCGCCGCTGCCTCTTGATACACATTGAACAACCAAAGTTCTGACCCATGATGACGAGCGCTGAGAAGCTGATCCGACGAGCACCACCGACTCCGTTGAAGATCGGGGTGCAGAGAAAGAGAGAGACAGTACTAGAAAGATAAAAGAAAACACGAGAGAGATAAAAGCACGTACATGCATGCATGGTTTTTTTTTTCTTACCTTTAAATTCATGCTGACTTTTATCAATGCTTTTAGGAAAAACCATTAAGAAGTGGGACCCGCCCCATGCATAATTTTTCTTCTTTTTTTTCTACAAATGCATGAAGACTAGAAAGAGACGGGACCCTGTGCATACTTTTTTTTAAATCATGGAGAAGCGGGACCCACCCATCACTACAAGAAAGTTGGGCTACAACGACTAAATTTAGCTGCAAATTTATAAATTTGTCCCTATAAAACTCTATAGCGGTGGATTTTGTAATTCATCGCTATAGATTAACATCCATTATATTTGTAGTGGCTAATTTTAATTTTAATCACTATAGATGTGTTTTTAGCGGCAAATTTTTAAATTGGCTACTATAAACACTACTATAAACATAAGTTTATTTATTATTTTTTAAAACAATATTTTTAATAGGGGCAAATCCATGTATTAGCCACTATATATATTAAATTTAAAAAATTATATTCAAAGACTAAAAATGATCCTCACTATTTTTTATCATTAATTTAAATAAAATTATTAACGGGAAAAAATTTATTATCTCTAATTTTATTATAATTTTTTATTTAAAAAATTTTTAATAAACTTTGATTTTCTTTAGTTTTATGAAAAAATTTTTATTTCTCCGTGTATTTAAAAAATCATTTATTTATTCTAAAATAAATCAATACATTTATAACCTTTTGGAATATTTATCTTGTCTTTTCTGTGTTTTTGAATAAGTAAACAACCATAATCAGATAGATAATTAATTATAATACAACAAATTGGAAACTATAGTTTAGTTTATAATTTATAATTTAATTGTGTTTATGTTGAGTTCAGTGGAACCGCTGAATCTGAGAAACTACAGGGCTTCTTTGCGAAAGTTATATATATATATATATATATATATATATATATATATATATATACATACATATATATATATTACAAAAGTAGAAATTAGAAAGAAATAAAGAAAGAAGGGGCTAGAAGAGAAGAGAAAAGAAGAGAAGGAAAAGGGGGCCAAGAAGGGCAGCTGAAGACCTAGTTGCACGACGAGATAGAGATTGAGAGATTGGGACCTAGAGCTTGTCTTCAATTAGAACCCTAATCTGAATCTCTGGTGGGATCCATCGTTCATCGCCAAGCCTTCGTTGCCGTTGGCTTTTTAGTGATGGGAGTGTTAGGTATTCCTTTCTTTCTTTCTTTTAAATCGATGTTTTATTTTTCATTTGGAGTTTTATTTTGATGGATTTGTTATATAGAAGGTGATTTGATGTTATTTTTATTTTATTTTATTGTTTTTATTTAATTTTAAAGTTTTTGTGAACTTTTAGATGGATGATTAGTTGTGTAGATTTTGATTGGCGGATGGTATTGGAGCTTAATTTGTGATGGATTGACATTGAATTCAATTGTCAAGTGAGTCTTAGAAACTGATATTGATATTTTGTATTTGGTATCTTGTAATGGTGATTTTGAACGAATAAGGTGTGATGGAGCTGAATTTGTTGTGTTTATAGGATGATGTTATGATTGGGTTGGTTTTTAGGTTTCTGATGTTGAGGTTTATGGATGGAGGGATGGGGCCATGAAAGAAGTTGAGGGAGAGGTTGAGGTTGGTGAGTGAGGAGGAGAAAGGAGCGAAGTTCAGTGTGTCAAGGCGGCCAGTGAGGTTTTTACCATAAAGGTTTATTTGGGAGATGTTTAGAGATGAACAAGTGATGCCAAACCATGAACAGGGAGTGGTTGCTGGAGACCATGAACTCAAGACTAAATCTTTGTTCTTGAGTTTGGACTTCCATTGGAGAAGAGCTTCAGCTTGAAACTCTAATGGTGTTCTTGTCGTTGTTGATAATGGTGTTGCTGTTACAGTGAGGATCAAAAGCAAAAATAGAGAGCATTTTGAGACCATCTTGAGGACTTGTGTGGATGCTTGTGTGTGGCATTATGGTTTGTTTTAAAGTTAAGAGAAATAATTAAACAATAAATTAAACAATAAATTATGAAATTAACTCAACCTCAACATGCATTCCCTTCCTTTCTGATTTCCTATTTCTTTCTTTTTATGGCACTGATTTTTCATACTAGTGTCAAAGTGTGGTGAGAATAAAGTATGAATTATAGTGGTGTGCATGCAGATGCAGATGTAGATGCGAAATTGTTAAGTTTAAAGCAAGAGTGGAGTAATGTTACAGAGTGGGTAGCAAGTTCTGATCATCTTTCTTTTCTTTTATGATTGACTCTGGAGACAATCTATTGGACACTTAACCATTTGTCTGGGTTATGGCAGGCCAAAATTTTATATAAATGCTATAAGGGTTAATAATAATTAGTTCATGTAATCATGGGAAGTAAATGAAAGAATGAGTTTGGTGGTTTCAGAAATCAAGGAATAAGAGATTTTAATTAATGGTCATTTGTGTATATATATATCTCTCTTCTGCTAGCTCATTGTTCTTTAATGAAAAGTTTAAAAAAAAGAAAAAAATAGAATCAGGGTGCTTTTTGAAAAAGTGGAAAGAAGGGGGAGTGTTGAGTTTGGGTGATGAAAAGGTGGGTGTGAGACCAATGTCCATCCACTCTAACATCATGCAATGTCTACTTATTTATTTTACTTTTTAAAATTGATTTTAATTTGATAAAAAAATGGACCCACTGTAGACTCTAGAGTGTTCTTTTTCATAATAATAGTTAATAATTAATAAGTAAACTTTTTTTTTTTCGTTTGTTGTTTTTTTTTTTTTTGTGTTTCTTATTCACTTGTAATTAATTTAAAACTCTTTATATATGAAATTAATTTTTAATTTTTTATAAATAATAATGAAACCCACCAAATAAATGGTCATCAATTCTTTGAATTCATTTTCTATCTTTTCCAAGATTAGATGGAGACTATATATGAATAATAAATATCATAAAATGGTGGAACTAATGCACACCCAACTCTCCATTCATGTTACCGTCATGCACTCCACATTTTTCTGATGTTTGTGTTTATTTATTTTGTTAAATTTGATTGAGTCCTTGAATAGCTTCCTTGTGGGGGACACAATGAAGAGGCCACAACAATCAAATTTAAACTGTTTCCACGTCACACCTAATCCAAATTCTAATCCAAATTTAATGAGTCTCCTCCATGTCAAGATTTTTTTTAACCAAAATACCAACAAGTCACACCAACATCCAAAATTAATAACCAATAAATCATTATCATAAAAAAAAGTAATATTAAAATATTTTTAATTAATTTATTATATGTAAAGTCCTTTTTATGTATAGTGCATGAGATTTTTGCTGTTGATATATCATATTTATATATATGCACAGATATCTCATTCTTTAAATTTAATAGCAATGGAAATATGAGAATGTTCTTTGTTTTTTTTTAAATATTAAGCTTTGCATACATATATATACATATCCTCTTTTTTGGAAATATTATGAATTATTCAAATAAATTAATTGGTCTTAATCAAACATTTTTATCACTGCATGATTTTCATTTGCTAATAGTAAATCCTTGAAAGCAGCTGGTGCAACTTGAAGTAAAAGACTCATTTGGCTTTACTAACTTCAACACAGGCATTGGAAAGGCATATAATATGTTTGTATTATTTGCGTAATTATCACTATGAATATTAGCTACTGCTGTTGCATGATATGAAGAAAACAACATACTTTATCCATCATTAATCCTTCATATAAGTCAATTTTTGATACCCAAAGGAGCCTCAATAAAAAAATTCAATGGAGTTGAATACAAGTGTTACACTTTGAGGTTAATCACAAAATTCTCTCTGAGATCTAATGGTCTTGGAAATATTCAAGTCCATGAACCTACTTATTTTTCCTAGTTTACCCCATCCAAGAAGCTTGCCACTCTAAGTAAGCCTAAAATTTAAAGTTTTGCAAGGGTTGGCTTACTGAAATAAATGCTATGGTTTATTAGAAAGAAGCCTATTCTTTAGTTCTTTTACTGATGGTAGTTAATCCATTATGACTAGTTCTAATATCAGATGGATTTATTATTTTGTTTAGTTCAAGAGGCAACTGATACTATAGAATTAGGCCAATTTGTGAGTCCATTGAAGGTGATATTATTAGTTATGAAATGAAATAATGCTTACTCAAGAAATCGGTAACTATTTTGTTTCTTGCAGCTTTTTCTTCGATGGTGGAAGGAAGAAATGAAGAATTATCCACAGCTAAGCTTTCCGGTGGGGCACGAATTCACTTTATCTTCCAGTTAATCTTTGTGAAGAGTTTAGAGGTTATCATCATTTCTTCATTTGCTACTTTCTGTTATAGCTTATTCATCTCTAAAATTCCAGTCTGAATTGCTCAATTTGATGGTGTAGATTTTTAGGCACCAGGGCTAGACTTGATCTTAATATTTTCAATCTGAAATAAATCAGTTTCATATTAGTTGATAATCTTATATTTAATTAATAGTCTTTATTGCTGAGGTCTTTCTACGTTGAAAACACGTAGAAAGAGCAACCATTTAATTAATAGTTTTCTTTCACCAAGACACAGGAAATGGATTCAGACTTGGTTTGGTCTTGGGCCTGTACCTAGTGGGTTCCCTCTGTGGCTGCACTAAGATTTGCCAGTTCACAATTCTAATTATTTATAATTATTTTCTGGTAGGGTCTGCTTTTTTTATTGAAGGTCAAAGGGAAAGTGCAGTGAAAGAGGGCCAACTTTACCAAGTTTCTCGGAACATTTCCCCTCTTATCAAGAAATTTCTCTCTAAACTATATAAGGCTATTAACGGGGGTCTGCAATTTCCCATCTTATATAAACTAATTATTATCTAAATAAGCTTTGGGCCTAAGCTTGAGTATGAATTGGTTAGAATTGATGGTTCAGGACCAGGTCTTAATGGAAAAAAGCTGTTCCATTTATGTAATTGAGTACCCACATAGCATGAGTGCAACATAAAATTTAAAATTTAAATATTTTAAGTGATAAAGATATACGCCCAGGTTAATTGGGCTGAACCTTTAACGGCCTTTGCTGAGATCCCCAAAACCGGAGGTGTATCTAGTCTTCAGTTGAAGGATTTTTATATATGACGGAACAAACATGAGAACTAGCAGAATTTGTTCTTACAGCTACTAATAACTCTTGATAATTTGTTGCATAAAATTGCCCCCTCGCTTCCTAGTCACTATTCACCAGCATGCATCTTCCTATTCTTATCTTGCAACATAATCTGTATCATATCTTCTCAACCAATGTTCAAAATAATTTTTTTTTGTGCTCTTTTCATTCTTGTATCCATATTGTCCCAAATTTGAAGAGCATCTGCCTTGATGCACTGGCAAGTTGCTTTGTTGGTAGCTTGGGTGCAACAAATCAAAGACAAGCAAGCATTCTGTGTACATGCAGCGTTAATGACAAACATATTTTGACTTCTCCATGCCCCATTTGTTTTATCCTTTCATATTTGTCTTGCATTTTGTATACTTGTGCTTCGATTGTGCACCGATTTTGTCTTGCATATCTACTTCTACGTTTATCTCCTAGAATTTTCTTTTGTCTAGGAAAATAGATCTAAGAATATGTTCTTGTAGGAAGTTGATCCATGCAGTGATGTAACTGATGAAAACATTCGAATGGTCATCCAAAATGCCACTAGTCCTAGAAGTTCCTTATTTGTCCCAGAGGTAGATATTTCTTTATGGAGTTTTAACTAGATTAAAACCAAATTTTCTATCATATTTTGCTTTCATATGTTTAACTTTAATTGGTAGTTCTCTTGAAACATCATCTAGAAGTTCCTTATTTGTCCCTTTATGCCAGTTCTCTTCCAATTCTTATTTGATATAATTTTTTGTATCTCATTGTATAATTCTTTTGGTTATGGCTCTTTGATCTTTTCTTGTCTTCATCCTGGGTTAACAAATGTTTGTGCATCCTTTTGCAACAATATCAATCACTATGAAAACTGATTCCATTGGAATGGTTTTAGCCATAAACACCGTGATGATTCTACAGATCTCATTAGATGATAATCATGGA
Organism: Dioscorea alata; assembly: GCA_020875875.1. Classification (NCBI taxonomy): domain Eukaryota; kingdom Viridiplantae; phylum Streptophyta; class Magnoliopsida; order Dioscoreales; family Dioscoreaceae; genus Dioscorea; species Dioscorea alata. The sequence continues at coordinate 13,206,963 of CM037026.1, forward strand.
TTATTCAATTTGATGACCCTTGTCGACTGATGAATCCACCGTTTATTTTCATATGATGCAATATCTGAGAGCAAGTCCCTTTGTATCATTTCTTATTGCTTTTTGACAATCTTCAAGTGTAGAGTTTCCTACTCTAGGTTTTTCTAAATGATTAAATTTTCAAGAAAGAACAGAATAAAGCAAAAAGGGTGTGAGAAATATTATAGGATGAGTAGCATTTAGTTTATTGCCTGGTGCAGAGAACATAAGAAAGAAAATTTATTGAAAAAACAGGTTTCAAATCCAATTATAGAAGAAAAAAAGTTCTCTTCTTTGGCAAATGTGCTTTAGGTGATCAATATTGATAATATTTTCTTATTATTCTTCATAAGAATGTGTGATATAATAACAAAAAATAAAGTACAATTTTGGGAAGGTATCCTTCCATTGGATATCATATTGTCAAATCATGCACAAGCCATACTGATTCTATTTTTCAGATAAGAACTTTTGCATCTTCATTACATTACACTGTTTTTTGTTTATATGTCTGGATATTGGAAGCTTTTAAATTTCTTTCATTGATTACCATATCAAATTTTCTTGGCATTATACATATTTTTTCTGAAAATTAGTTCTATTTGTCTTCCATCCTAGATTCAATTAATAACGTCCTTTATATTCTTTTTATGCTCCAATTATCCGTTTTACCTTTCTTTTAAGGCACTTAACATAGCTTTATTTCTTTAGAACAAATCTTCTATCTTTTCCGATCTAAACTCTTTTTGATGCATGGAGGAGTCTTAGAGGTACTTTCTAATTAATTGGACTCTGCACACTTGATGAGTTTTCATTTTTTTTTTCTCTCAAGATTAAACTACCATTAGTTTAGGATATGGTAGTGTAGGCAAGGTAGATTTTGATGAGGCAGAAGCGTTTACCATGTTTTGCTTAGAGTTTTTGTTTTCTAGTTATTTGAGATTTGATAATGTATGTTATGCATATAGCTTCAAGCATCCGAAAAAGGTCAGAAATCTCGCGCAATTCTTGGTAGATCTGCTGCTAATGGAATTGTTTCTGATCAGGTTCATGCCATTTTAATTTTAACTTAGCTTTTCATGTGCTTTTAATGTTAATTGGCTGGTTATGATAATACCTAAGTTGTTATGTTTGCTGTTGGATATTGTCCACGGAGTTCGACCTGCTGCAGACTCTGAGAAGTCTGGTGCAACAGGCAAGTGAATTATAAATTAAGTTATACAAATTGGTGATTTTGCTGTTTTGTTCATCCATATATCCTATTTATCTGGCATATATGGCTGACATATCAAATAATGCTGTGATTGGAATTTAAATAGTTAACATATAAAAAGTCCCTTTTTATATTATTCAATTGTCTATTACATGCATGAGTGAAACAAACATCAGATATGTGCATGCAATGAGACTTGATAAATCAGTATACTCTTTGATTCCTATCACTCCATCTTTAACTAGAAGAGAATGAATGTCAAAATCTATGGATACTCCTGACTGGATGAAGCTACACACCCACCGGAGTCTTAAAAGCCAAGGAAGTCTCATTGATTTTGTTTTTTGAAACTGAAAAACAGCAACAAGAGTTACTGTCCATGAAATCAACTACATGATCTCTATTTGATGCTAACAGTAAGCAACAAACTCTGCTTGCATAATATAAGAAACCCAACTTCATGCAATTTGCCTGTTTCCTACTCACATCATCATCATCATCATCATCATCATCATTATTGAATTCTTGGCTTCTTTTTTCTTCTGCAGTCTTGAATTTATGGAAAAACTTTTTATGGAGAAACTGAATTGAAATGCTGGTGATAAACAACACTTGGAGATAAATAAGCACAGCATTGAACAAACAAGGTGAGTTGTTATTTGTTTCTGACCATAATGTCCATTTTTGGAGTAGAACATGTTAAAAAAAAGAGAGAGATGTGTAATTTTTACAATATTTTGAAATCTTGCAAAGGAAGGATATATTGGATGGCTCTAGAGGTCAGTGTTTATATATTTATTTTTGAGTTTGGAATTATTTTTTCTATATAAATTTGAAACCCTTTTTAACTGTAAATTGTTCACTTTTAGGTAGTTAATATTAAAAGAGCATATAATGAAACTGCATCTGATATATGATGTCTTGGTTGCACAGTTTTAGAGATATTAACTCATCAAGTTCCCTATCCTAATTTAGAATGGGTTAGCTTCCTATGATTTAAATGAATGTTGCTTGTTATTCCATTTTCAATTCAGTATTAGTGATTGTTAATAATAATATTTCTATATAATTGTAGATGATAATGCATCTTGGGATATGGTCAGTACTGCAGATCTGTGGTAATATACATGTTTGAACAACAAGAATCAATTGTATCAAGATAATTTTGTGCTAATTAGATAAGAGGACATAGTGGAGGGCACAGTTTGATTTATGGTTGCATATCTACTATCACTGAAACATACAAAAGTATGAACCATCTTCCTATGCTTGTTTTGCTTTTCAGAGAATGATGAAAATATTTGAGCTTTGATGTTGTTGTTGTTGTTAATGGTGTAGGGAGTTCAAGGAGATGGCCAAGGTGGATAAAGTTGTGATTTTATGGACAACAAACACTAAAAGTCATAGTGATGTTATTGTTGGGTTGAATGTTACTGAATAATGAGCATAACTCCTTCCACTTTGTTTGTAATTGCTATTGTATATGCAGAATGTTCCTTTCATCAATGGAAGTCCTCATAATACCTTTTGTTACTAGTGTAAATGATTTACAAGTGAGAAAGCATAGGTTTTTGGAGGAGATACCCCTACAGAAAAATATTAGCTCTTATGTGCTTGATAACTCTATGTATATACTTTGTTGTTTTGAGAGACTAATAATATGTGTGCCCATATATGTTTATGTGTGTTTGCTTATAATATGTATATATATAATAAAAAACTTTGTTCTTTAGTTTATCTTTTATAACTTTTATAGTATGTGTCTATATTAGAAATAGATTTGATTAGCCATTAAAATATCTACTCAATTTACAAGGGTTATAGTGGCAAATAAAAGCAGTCGCTATAAAATACTAAATAAATCTATAACACTTATAGTGGCAAAAATATTTAGTCACTATAGAATTTTTAGCAGCAAAATTTACCGCTGCTATAAGGATATTAAACAAATCTATAGGTTTTATAGCGGCAAAAATGTTTTGCCGCTATAGAATTTATAGCGGCAAAAATTTTCCACCGCTACAGATTATTTTGTAGCTCTTACCTTAATAGATGAGATAGCGGCAAAAGTGTACATTGGTTGCAAAAAAACATATAGCGACCAAGGTTTTAGTGGCTAATTGGCTATTTGCCGCTATAAAAATATTGAGTCTAAAATAGAACCTATAGCAACGGAAAAATTCGCCGCTATAAGTTCTTTTTCTAGTAGTGCATGCAAGTATATGGATCAATCTTCATCATGTAACATAAGGATTAATGTTATATAGTATATTTTTTTAGAAGAATGTGGTACCTTGCTGTGAGTTTTCTCTCATCGCCTATCAAGTGGATTAGCCTTCTTTGACCTCTTGATCTTCTCCCTCTCTTCGTCATATTCTTCCTTCTTCTTCTTCCCCTCTCTCTGTACTTGTTTTCTCTGTTTTTTTTTCCTTCTCTCTAAAAAAAATCTCTCTGTATGTTTTTTTCAATTCTCTCTCCCCGATTTTTTTTTCCAAATCTTCTTTTTAGCCTCTGTTTTTTTTTCCCAAAAATCCTCAACGAGAGATTTTTTTCACCAAATCACCAACTCCTATGATACGGAGATTTTTTATTTTTTAATTTTTTTAAATCCTATCTTATCCCTCTCTTTTTTTATCATTATTATTATTTTTAACTCAAAATTCACTTATTTATATTCTTGATTGATTTTTTTAAAATTTTAATTTTAAAATTTTTTATCCACGTCATAATATGTAGCGTAACACTTTGTTTTATTTTTTTTTCATTTTGGTCCTCCGATATTTTTTATTCAATTCTTTTTTTATATATATTTTTCTTTTTTTTTATATTCAAAATCCATATAAACAAATGCCCCCCTCGTAACTTCCTTACACACAGTAGTTGTGGGAGGAAGGTACAAGCAAGCGACTTGTGATTTTTTTTTTAAACCATTTAATCATCAACTTAAAAAATTCAACAATGGAGACTACAAGACTTAATGAATCCTGATTGAGGTTTATGAATTTTTTTTTTTAGAGGTAAATGATCCTCAAACTTAATCTCCACCGTTCATATTGAAGATGAAAACGTCATGAGCATGTAAAAATATTTCCAAAAAGATCCAACAAGGGCTAACCATTTGATCATCAACTTGATGACAAACAATTTCCATGATGATTATCGATGGATTTCACTTCTGAGTCACGATTTTTTTTTTTTTTGAATTTGTTTTAAACTTAGAACATAATCATAACCATTCATATGAAACATTATGGCGTCTCAAAGCTTCAATAAAATTGACTGGTCAATCAGGGAAGTTATCATAGTCCGATTGAGCTTTGATCAACTCTGATCGTTGAAGGACAAATTTCAGGAAACTTAACTTGAAGTTTAAATTTCTTTGAAAATCATCAGAACTCCAAATTTAATTTCAACCATTCATATTAACCATTGTCACGTCATTGTACTATATTTAAAATTTCATGATGATCATAGCTGATCTGAATGCCCGATGAGCTACTTGATCAAAACAGCACTTTATAAAAAGAAAACTGCAGATTTTGCCTTCAAAATTCATCACTTCCTTGATTGTTCTTCTTCTCTTTTTTGTTTTGTTTTGTTTTTTTTTTGTTTTGCTTTTTTTTGTTTTTTTTTTGTTTTGTCTTTTTTATTTTCATTTTTCATAAAACTTTTCCTCTTTTTTTTTTTTTTTTTTTTTTTTGATCTTATAGTTTCTTATAAGATTTGCACGTAGTCTCTTAGAGCTAAATTCACGAGAGCCATCACAAAATCCATGGAATCACATTTTTATTCAACTTGAAAAAGAAAACAACATGATAAAATTTGTGTTTTGCCTCGAGAAGCATATGTCATACTTGACCAACTTGCTCAAACAAAAGCACTAGACGTTTCGTCATAGACAAACACAAAATTCTTTTTATTTTACAATAGGTATTTATTCAAATAGAGAAGAAAAACAAGATAATGGAACTCGTAATTTGTCTCGAGAAGCATATATCATGCTTGACCAACTTGCTCAAGCAAGAGCATTGGACATTCCGTCATAGACAATCACAAGTTCTTTTTTTTTTTTACATTTTCATATCATGGATAATATTTCTTCAAGAAGTGAGCATTGATAGGTGGCATAGGTCTTCTTCTATCGGTGTCGACTAGCTGATAAGCTCCTCCTTCGTATACGACCTATATAATGTATGGGCCTTCCCAATTTGACTTGAACTTGCCCCCAACATGTTTGTTGGTCATGATTGGTCTTCTTAACACCCAAACCATCTCTCCTTTATCAAATGTTCGAATGCGAGCCATTTTATTGTAAGCTCGTGCCATCCTTGCTTTGTAGACTTCAAGATTCTGTTGAGCCTCTAGTCTTCTTTCATCTAAAGCATCAAGTTCATCCAAACACAAGTGAACTCTATCTTCACTTGTGAGTTCATTTTGTAAGGCGATTCTTAAAGATGGAATCTGGACTTCAAGTGGAAGAACAACTCCTGTACCAAAAACCAATGAGTATGGTGTTGATTGAGTTGGTGTTCGATATGTTGTGCGGTATGCCCATAAAACTTCAGGAAGTCTTTCATGCCAATCCCTTTGACTTTTCGAAACTGCTTTCTTCAACAACTTAGATAATGTTTTGTTGAATGCTTCTGTGAGACCATTTGCTCTAGCATTATAGATAGAGGAATACCTCCAATCTATTTTGTGATGTTGAGCAAACCTTCCAACCTTGAAGCTTTTGAATGCTCGCCTGTTGTCGGAGATGATCCTTCGAGGCGTTCCAAATTTATATAACACATGATCCTTGAAGAATTTGATAATGTTTTCCGCCTTTACTTCCTTTAAAGGGATGGCTTCCGCCCATCGTGAAAAGTAATCAGTGGCAGCTAATATAAAATGATGCCCTCTTGATGATGGAGGCTCAATAGGGCCTATCACATCAGTCCCCCACATCTCAAAAGGCCATGAAGAGATTGTAGGGTGCAAAGGGTTGGGGTGTTGATGAATGAAATCCCCATGAGTTTGGCACAATTTGCACCGTCTTGCATATTGTAGGCAATAGTTCATCATGCTTGGCCAATAATAACCAATATGTTTGATCTTCAACCGCATCTTGGGTCCTGACTGGTGAGCTCCACATATACCAGAATGGACTTCATGCATAACTTCTTCAGACTCCTCCTTTGAGAGACATCTTAGTAGGAGTTGATCATATGATCTTCGATAAAGGACGTCATTAACAAGGGTAAACCTCATCGCCCTTTTCTTTAATTGCGTCACTAGAGACTTTTCTTTTGGAAGTTTGCCATACTTCAAGTATTTAACGAAAGGCTCCTTCCAATCATCTTCAGCCACTATTAGAACTTCTTCTTTTCTAAGATGTTTGTTTTCTAACTCTTCATCAAGACATGAACTCAAAACCCTCCTATTTCGAATGGTGACTTGGATTTCCTCTTGATCTGGATCAGCTAGTTCTTTTGCCAATTTCGCTAAGCTATCTGCTTTTCCATTAGCGAACCTAGAGACTCTCTCCAGTTTAACATCAGGAATTTGCTTCAATAATTCAATAACTCTCCGATGATACTGAAGAAGCTCTTGCTTATAAGTCTTGAAACTGCCTTCAACTTGATTTATAACGAGTTGTGAGTCGCCATATATATGCAAACTTTGAATCCTCATCTTGATTGCTAGCTCTAATCCAGCAATAAAAGCTTCATATTCTGCCTCATTGTTAGTGCATGGCTTTAGCAAGGAAAGAGAGTATCCCACTTATTCGGGTTATAATAATTAAAAATCAGCTAAAAATATTAATAATTATTACTATTAAAAGTCCTAAATATTATTAAGAATATTATTGTTATTATAAAAATAACAATATTATTATTCGCGTATCAATTAATATACAAAATTATTATAATAACAATAATAATAACAATTCATTATATCTTGATCTGTTATTATCATTAATATATATTATTAAAGGATGGCGATAACACCAGCACTTATTATTGTTATTATTAATGTTTCCATATCTAAATTATTGTAGCAACAACTAAGAAAATTATTATTGTTATTATTATTTCTACTATTATTATATTATTATGACAAGAATAGTAATTATTATTATTACAATATTATTATTATTATTGCAAATAATAATATTAATAACAATAATTATGATAATAATGACAAGGCCAAGATAGATTTAATATACACAAGCGGATAATAATTATTATTATTATCATTGATATTAATAATAATTATTAAATAATCCTAGTGTTACCCATCAATAATAATAATAATATATTATTATTAATAATTTCCTTGACATTTGTCACCCTAGCAATAATAATTGCAAGGGTGACAAATTATAATAGTTAATGATGATGATGATGATTATTATTATTATTAAAATAATAATAATAATAATAATAATAATAATAATAATAATAATAATAATAATAATAATAATAATAATTATTATTATTATTATTATTATTATTAGTTTTAATAATAATAATTATAATTATTAACTCGTGTTAGTATAATTAATAACAATAATAACATTATTTCTTATAATGATATTGATAACAAAATAATACCAATATTTTTATTGTCTTATTATATATTGTTACACCTTATCGTAACAATAATATGATATTGTTATCATTTTTATTATAATAATAATTATTATTATAACAATAATAATGACTTATAATAATAATAATAATAATAATAATAATAATAATAATAATAATATATTATTATTATTATTATTATTATTATTATTATTATTATTATTATTATTGTGGGTACCACACTTATTCGAATTATAATAATAAAAAATCAGCTAATAATAATAATTATTATTGCTATTAAAAGTGCTAAATATTATTAATAATATTATTGTTATTATTAAAATAACAATATTATTATTCGAGCAAAAATTAATATACAAAATTATTATAATAACAATAATAATAATAATTCATTATATCTTAATCTGTTATTATCATTAATATATATTAATAAAGGATTGCGATAACACCAGCAATTATTATTGTTATTATTAAAGGATGGTGATAACAATACATTTTGTATATTAATCATTATTAATAATTATTATAATATTATTATTTTATTATTGAAATAATAATTTATTATAATGATAATAGTATTATTGATAAAATGATAACAATAATTATCATAATTATTGTTTCAATTATTATTATTATTGTCATTATAATAGTGTCCCAAATTGTCAGTTTGACAAGTTCTATATAATTATTCGCCATCCTAGTTATTATTTTAATAATTATTTAAATAGTAATTGTAATAATTATACTACAAGAATATTATTGTTAATAATATTAATATTAATAATAATAATAAATATGTGCCTTAACAATAATAAAAATAACAATAATGATAATTTTTGTTATTATTATTATTATAAGTCATTATTGTTATTATAATAAAAATGATAACAATATCATATTATTGTTACAATATTATTAATATCATTGATAATAAATATTATTATTAGCGTTGATATTATTGTTATTATTATAACAATAATTAGTGCTAATATTTAAACAATATCATTTTATTATTATATTGTACATTATTATTATTATTATTATTATTATTATTATTATTATTATTATTATTATTATTATTATTATTATTATTATTATTTCTTTAATAATAATTATTTATAGTTATTATTGTTATTATACTAACCCGAGTTAATAATAATAATAATAATAATTATTATTATTATTATAATTATTATAATTATTACTAATAATAATAATAATAATAATAATAATAATAATAATAATAATAATTATTATTATTATTATTATTATTATTATTATTATAGAAAATTATTATTATGAAATTAAATTAATAATAATAAAAATAATATAATATATTATTAATATCGGATAATTATTATTAGCACAAAATTGATGGGTTACAGACAATAATAACAATATCAATTTTGATAATATTATTATTGTTATTGCTATTATTTATAATTATTATTAATGTTTCCATATCCGAATTACTGTAGCAACACCTAAGAAAATCATTATCGTTATTATTATTTTTACTATTATTGTTATATTATTATTATTGCAAATGATAATATTAATGACAATAATTATGATAATAATGACAAGGCCAAGATAGATTTATTACACACAAGTGGATAATAATTATTATTATTAAATAATCCTAGTGTTACCCATCAATAATAATAATAATATATTATTATTAACAATTTCCTTGACATTTGTCACCCGAGAAATAATAATTATTACTATTAAAAGTCCACAATAATTAAAATAATAATTATTATAATTATTATTGTGGGTACCCCACTTATTCGGGTTATAATAATAAAAAATCAGCTAAAAATATTAATAATTATTACTATTAAAAATCCTCAATATTATTAAGAATATTATTGTTATTATAAAAATAACAATATTATTATTTGCGTATCAGTTAATATACAAAATTATTATAATAACAATAATAATAATAATTCATTATATCTTGATCTGTTATTATCATTAATATATATTATTAAAGGATGGCGATAACACCATCACTTATTATTGTTATTATTAGTGTTTCCATATCTAAATTACTGTAGCAACACCTGAGAAAATTATTATTGTTATTATTATTTCTACTATTATTATATTATTATTGTTGTTATAACAAAAATAGTAATTATTATTATTACAATATTATTATTATTATTATTATTGCAAATGATAATATTAATAACAATAATTATGATAATAATGACAAGGCCAAGATGGATTTATTATACACAAGCGGATAATAATTATTATCATTATCATTCATATTAATAATAATTATTAAATAATCCTAGTGTTATCCATCAATAATAATAATAATATATTATTATTATTAATAATTTCCTTGACATTTGTCACCCTAGCAATAATAATTGCTAGGGTGACAAATTATAATAGTTAATGATGATGATGATTGTTATTATTATTGTTGTTGTTGTTGTTGTTGTTGTTGTTGTTGTTGTTAAGTTATGATGTCAGCGGATAGAAATTTTTTTTTGTCAATATTTAAATAATATTATTATAATTATTATAATAATATTGTTATAACAACAATAGTTATAATAATAATTATTATAATTATTATTGTGGGTACCCCACTTATTCGGGTTATAATAATAAAAAATCATCTAAAAATAATAGTAATTATTACTATTAAAAGTCCTAAATATTATTAATAATATTATTGTTATTATAAAAATAACAATATTATTATTCGTGCAAAAATTAATATACAAAATTATTATATTAACAATAATAATAATAATAATAATAATAATAATAATAATAATAATAATAATAATAATAATAATTCATTATATCTTGATCTGTTATTATCATTAATATATATTATTAAAGGATGACGATGACACCAACAATTATTATTGTTATTATTAAAGGATGGCGATAACAATAAATTTTGTATATTAATCATTATTAATAATTAATATAATATTATTATTTTATTGTTAAAATAATAATTTATTATAATGAAAATAGTATTATTAATAAAATGATAACAATAATTATCATAATTATTGTTTCAATTATTATTATTATAAAAGTGTCCCTAATTGTCAGTTTGACAAGTTCTATATAATTATTCACCATCCTAGTTATTATTTTTATAATTATTTAAATAGTAATAATAATAATTATACTACAAGAATATTAGTGTGAATAATAATAATAATAATAATAATAATAAATATGTGCCTTAACAATAATAAAAATGACAATATTGATAATTTTTGTTGTTGTTGTTCTTATTATTATTATTATTATTATTATTATTATTATTATTATTATTATAAGTCATTATTATTGTGATTATAATAATTATTATTATAATAAAAATGATTACAATATCATATTATTGTTACAATATAATTAATATCATTTATAATTATTATTATTAACATTGATATTATTGTTATTATAATAACAATAATTAATGCTAATATTTAAACAATATCATTTTATTATTATATTGTATATTATTATTATTGTTTCTTTAATAATAATTATTCATAGTTATTATTGTTATTATACTATCCCGAGTTAATAATAATAATAATAATTATTATTATTATTATTATAATTATTATAATTATTACTACTAATAATTATTATTATTATTATTATGAAATTAAATTAATAATAATAATAATAATAATATAATATATTATTAATATCGGATAATTATTATTAGCTCAAAATTGATGGGTTACAGACAATAATAACAATATCAATTTTGATAATATTATTATTGTTATTGCTATTATTTATAATTATTGTTAATGTTTCAATATCCGAATTACTGTAGCAACACCTGAGAAAATCATTATCGTTATTATTATTTCTATTATTATTATTATATTATTATTGTTGTTGTTACAATAATAATAATATTTATTATTATTACTACAATATTATTATTATTATTATTATTATTGCAAATGATAATATTAATAACAATAATTATGATAATAATGACAAGGCCAAGATAGATTTATTATACACAAGCGGATAATAATTATTATCATTATCATTCATATTAATAATAATTATTAAATAATCCTAGTGTTATGCATCAATAATAATAATAATATATTATTATTAATAATTTCCTTGACATTTGTCACCCTAGCAATAATAATTGCTAGGGTGACAAATTATAATAGTTAATGATGATGATGATGATTATTATTGTTGTTGTTGTTGTTGTTGTTGTTGTTAAGTTATGATGTTAGCGGATAGAAAATTTTTTCTCAATATTTAAATAATATTATTGTTATTATTATAATAATATTATTATAACAACAATAGTTATAATAATTGTTATTATAATTATTATTGTGGGTACCCCACTTATTCCGGTTATAATAATAAAAAATCAGCTAAAAATAATAATAATTATTACTATTAAAAGTCCTAAATATTATCAATAATATTATTGTTATTATAAAAATAACAATATTATTATTCGCGCAAAAATTAATATACAAAATTATTATAATAACAATAATAATAATAATTCATTATATCTTGATATGTTATTATCATTAATATATATTATTAAAGGATGACGATAACACCAGCAATTATTATTGTTATTATTAAAGGATGGCGATAACAATAAATTTTGTATATTAATCATTATGAATAATTAATATAATAGTATTATTTTATTGTTAAAATAATAATTTATTATAATGATAATAGTATTATTAATAAAATGATAACAATAATTATCATAATTATTGTTTCAATTATTATTATTATTGTTATTATAATAGTATTCCCAATTGTCAGTTTGACAAGTTCTATATAATTATTCGGCATCCTAGTTATTATTTTTATAGTTATTTAAATAGTAATAATAATAATTATACTACAAGAATATTATTATTAATAATATTAATAATAATAATAATAATAAATCTGTGCCTTAACAATAATAAAAATAACAATAATGATAATTTTTGTTGTTCTTATTATTATTATTATTAGGAGTTGCTATAATAATGATAATAATAATAATAATAGATTAATAATAATTATTATATAAATATTTAACAATAATAAAAATAATAATTATAACAATAATAATAACAAATAATAAGAAAAACGAATAATAATTATTTAGTGATTATCATTTACTAGAATAATCTATCTGATGTGTAATAATAATCCGTTGTTATTATTAATTGTTATTAATATTATTATTATTAACAATAATAATTATAATAACAATATCACTATTAGTATTATTGTTATTATTATAAGCAATAACAACAATAAGTGCCTAATAATTATATAAAATAATATTAATAACAGTTGTTGATAATAATAATATTATTAAGATAGATAATAACAAGCATAACATCAGAATTATTATTTGTTACAAACAACTACCGGATAATAGGACTCATTATTTATTATTATCATTAAAATAATAAATAATAAAATGATTATTATTAGTGATATTAATATTTATTATATAAATATTAATTATTTATATAATATTATTAATACCCTATTCTTAAAATAATAGGGTATAATTATCATGATAAAACATAATAATTAATATGTTATAATAATAATATAGTTATTATTATTGATAGTGTAATAAATCAATATTAACAAGAATGGGTTAACAATGTGCGTTGATAATATCACAGTACCAGAATGTGACTTCAATTTTGGTTTTCAATCAATAGCCTAATCCTATTTTTTCTCCTTTTTAATAATATTATGTTGATAATGAGTCCTATTAGTATTTATTAACTCCAATACTTTAGTTCTAACGTTTTGCAAGACATTTTGATTAGAAAAACTAGGATTAGGCTATTGATTGAAAACCGAGGTGACACTCCGTGTGGATCTTGGTAGAAAATTTGGTAAACTGCTGAAAGATGGTTTTGTCATCACCTTACATACCAGAGATCGCCCTGGATTTCATGTATCCAGACAGAAAAGGAAAAGAAACTGGTTTAATTAACAATATTGAATAATATTGTTAATAGGGGCGTTTATCATTTATGAGCATGTTCTCCCTACCTCAATTCTAAATTATGTTAACATATTGTTTTCTCGTAATATTATTACTCCATAATAGAGATAAACATTCACCATTATTAATATATGCTAGTTATTAAATATGTTTTCGAGAACTAAATATTTAATATTATTATTATGAGAGAACTCACAGTTATTCTCTGAGCATAATCACTAGTAACATATAATTATTATTATTAGATGGTGAACGTTTATCTCATATAGTAGGGTATTACTAAGATATAATAATAATAACTAACTAATATTTATTAAATTGTTATAATAGTTATTGTTCAACTTCAATAACTATTTGACATAAGTTCCTTAATAACCATCCTAAGAATAACGACATAGTACAAACAGCAAGTTATTATTAATTAATAGTAATAATAATTATTATTTAGTACCCATTACATGTACCTATAACAACTAGGATTTTTATCTGGCACTAGTCGTAATATATTATAGCTACAATTGTGATTATTAATGACAATTATAATCTACCAATTTGTGAATGAATTATCACTTAATAATATAGGCATTAACAAGCTAATTACTTTGTACCCCGGGGTTGCTTTGGGCGGGATGTTAATTAACAATATTATTATTATTATTATTATCATAATAGCAATTGTTATAATAATCATTCGGTAAGTACTATATAAATAAATATTGCAATTATTACCCTATTGTTAATAATATTATTATCAATTGAGCATAACACATTTAATAATAACAATGGATTATTATTACATATCAGATAATAATATTATTGTAATTGAAAGATTGGTAATATTATTATCAATTGAGCAAATAAGTGATAATAATTTTGTATAATAATAATAATAATAATAATAATAATAATAATAATAATAATAATAATAATAATTATTATTATTATTATTATTATTATTATTATTATTGTTATTAAAATAATAATAGATTAATAATAATAATTATATAAATATTTAATAATAACAGTAATAATAATTATAACAATAATAATAACAAATAATAAGAAAAATGAATAATAATTATTTACTAATTATCATTTACTAGAATAATCTATCTGATGTGTAATAGCTATTAATATTATTGTTATAACACATGAAAATAATATTCCTCAATATTATTGATAATAATATTATCACTAATAGTAATAATTAGTTAGACCAATCCGAAGTTGATGTTTATATAGTAATAATTTTAATAATAATATCCTTGTTATTATAGGGTATTAAAATAATAATTATAACAATAATAATAACAAATAATAAGAAAAACGAATAATAATTATTTACTGATTATCATTTACTAGAATAATCTATCTGATTAAGAACATATGCATAAAAATATTGTTATTAATAATAATTATTAGTAATATCATGATATGATGATAATAATAATAATAATAATAATAATAATAATAATAATAATAATAATAATAATAATAATAATAATAATAATATAACAACAACAATAATAGCAATTATAAGGAGCTGCTACAATAATGATAATAACCACCCATTGATACTCGCCTAAATTGAATAGAATATTAAACGCGTGTCGTCTCTGGATGACTTAGAAAAAATTACAGACTCTAAAGAAAAATTTTATAACACTAATGCTATGTATAGAGGCTGCAAAATTATTATTATCCACTTGAATAATAAATATATAACACAAGGATTATTTAATATTGTTATTATTATTATTATAACTGGTATCCTTATTAATGATATTATAATTATTATAATTATTGTTACTCTATTGTTATTAATAATGATAATCAATAATAATGACAATATAATCAATGTCATAATTCTGCGTATAATAATAGCAATTATTATTATATTATTATTAAAAGAAGAGCAATTATTAGATAATTATTATTTGTAAATAATAATTATATATTTAATTTTCATAATAGTAATAATAATATTAATAATAATAATAATAATAATAATAATAATAATAATAATAATAATAATAATAATAATAATAATAATAATGATATACGAGCATACAACTGTTCCCTATTATTGTATAAATATTATTATTCTTTGACATGTTATTTAATATTATAAGTAAATAATATTTAATAATATTATTTTATCATTATTATCCTTTTCTACAATATTAGTTATTAATAATATCTTAATTATTCTTATGGGCGAGTATAATATTGATTATATGCTCAATTGATATATGATTATTAGGCACTTATTGTTATAATAATAATATTAATAACAATTAATAATAATAATCATGATATTCCCCTTAATATGATAATAATAATAATATTATTATTATACATGTTATTATTAATAGTCTAAACCCTATAATATAACATGTTATTATTAATAATAACGATAAGAAACTACCTATAAATTACCCAACAGGTATTATTATTATTTAATAATAATATTATGTTCATCATTCCAACACTAATAATTATAATAACAATAATATTATTAGTATTATTGTTATTATTATAAATAATAACAACAACAAGTGACTAATAATTATACAAAATAATATTAATAACAATTGTTGATAATAATAATATTATCAAGATAGATAATAACAAACATAACATCAGAATTATAATAATATACAAACAGCTACCGGTCAGGCCTCTTGTTAACGTGCACAGTGAGCGGCCCAGAAAAAAGGTCTTATGTGTAGGGCCTATAACAATATTAAATAACCCTATTATTTGTCATATAATAATAGTTATTAGGATAAGTTACCATAATTTTGAATTAATTATCTAATACCTATATTATCAATGATACGTACAAGCATAACTGACTTACAATAGGGTTATCCGAATAATAATAAAGTAGCAAGAGTAATAGATTATTTTTACTATTATTATAAGTAGTTATTGGGGCTCTTCTAATAATATTAAATAGTTATAATTATATTTATCGTCAATATTATTAGTATTTGACATAAGTCAGTTAACCCTAATATGTAACATTAGTTATTATTATTATTTATAACAACCATTGATTGGTAATAATTATTATTATTAGTATTATTGAATAATAATATTATAATAATTATATATGAAGTTATATATAATTGATGTGCCGTGGAAAGGATGATTCACTGCTTATGGTAATCATTATTTATAACAACACCACGTTAGTAATAATAGCTAATATCAATGATAATAATAATAATTATTATAATAATTATTATTATAATATGATATAGGGTAGGCTCTCCAATGTGTATTATTACCATATTGTTATTAATAATGATAACATTAATAATAATAATAATATATTATAATAATATGTTATGCATTATTCTACTAGTATGGACCTGGTGATATTAAAGTAAACTCAAATAATGTTGAAAAATCTTATCCATGAAATAACTGTGATCATCCTGTCAATATAGGCCTACCCTATATCATATTATGAATAAATCATATTATTACCATTAGAGATGAACTAAGCCCCAATGAAGTTCATCTCTTATTGTTATTAATAATATATTACAATTACAGGGTTATGAAACTGCTTATTATTGTAAGCAGTTTCATTTAATCCAATCTCTAAATGACTTTTTGACCTATATTTATTTTCTATGTGTAGTGGATACCAAGTTGGAAAGTAAATAACAGCAAATGGAAAGTACCGCCCAAATTGATCATGAGTTAGCATGGATGCAGTTGAGCAATCAAGCCTAAATTTGATTGCAATGGTCAGTGACCATGTGAAGCGATATAGCATGATTGATTTAAACTGATATATTATAGAGTAACAATAATAATAATTATTAGTATTATTGAATAATAGGGTTATTATAACAAATTAATAATTATTATCGATTGTGTATTCGCTATGATAATTATATTTGAACTATTATGGCCTATGTTAATTATAATAATATTACAATAATAAAAAAGGGATTAGGGTTATTCTTTTTGCTCAGTGGATAATTTCGTTGTTAATATTATTATCAACTGTGACCATACTAGATATTATTACATAATAATATTTTTAACAAAAATAATGATGATGATATTATCTTATTACTGCTATAATAATCATTATTTACAAATATGGCGATTAGAAACTTAATGCATTGTATAATATTATTATCCAATAATATTGTTAAATAATAGATCAAGATATAATTAATTATTATTATTATTGTTATTATAATAATTTTGTATATTAATTGTTACGCGAATAATAATATTACTATTTTTATAATAACAATAATATTATTAATAATATTGAGGACTTTTAATAGTAATAATTATTTTGTTTTTAGGTAACTTTTTATTATTATAACCCAAATAAGTGGAGTACCCAAAATAATAATTATAATAACAATTATTATAATTATTATAATAATAACAATAATATTATTAATAATATTGAGGACTTTTAATAGTAATAATTATTTTGTTTTTAGGTAACTTTTTATTATTATAACCCAAATAAGTGGAATACCCAAAATAATAATTATAATAACAATTATTATAATTATTATAATAATAACAATAATATTATTTAAATATTGAGAAAAAAATTTCAATCCTCTAACATCATCACTTAATAATAATAATAATAATAATAACCAATAATAAGAAAAACGAATAATAATTATTTACTGATTACCATTTACTAGAATAATCTATCTGATGTGTAATAATAATCTGTTGTTATTATTAATTGTTATTAATATTATTATTATTAACAATAATAATTATAATAACAATAATATTATTAGTATTATTGTTATTATTATAAATAATAACAATAATAAGTGCCTAATAATTATACAAAATAATATTAATAACAATTGTTGATAATAATAATATTATCAAGATAGAAAATAACAAGCATATTTATTATTATTATACCAGTATAACCCATATATTGATAATAGTAGAATAAAAACTGGCCTATCCATAATAATAATTATAATAATTATTGAAATAATGGCAACACCACAGTATTTTTCAATAATTAATTATCATCATAACGACAGGTAATCCGACATTATCTATTGAGCAATTAGTAATAAGAATATTACTGTAAATAACCCTTATCATATTAACAATATAGGCATTGGAGTACAATCCAACACTAACACACATCTACACACCCGGTGAGAACACGTACAATTAGTCACACATATTGTAATTACAACTTGTCCGTATAGGTAGTTTTATCATTGATTATTAATTGTAACCTCTTGATAACCATAATGATCATAGAGACTCATGCTTGTATAGCTTCAAGATAATATTAGTATTGTTTGACATGTTTTAAGCAGTCTTCTTGCAAAGTATTCCCATTATTGGATGGCTATTCCAACAACCTTATGTGACATCAGTTGCAATAAGCATGCTCAGCGTATCTTGTTAATATTATCTCCCAATAATATTGTTCATTTTTTTTACAATATTTTCTGGTGATACTCGTGTAGCAGAGATTCATGATCTGAGGCACCAAATGCTAAGTTATTTGATAAGTAAATAGATGAATATGAGCAGTTCTGTCATGCGGTAAGACATATTTCAATTGTTAACATAATTTAGCATTGAGGTAGGGAGAACATGATGATGCCACCGCACATTTTAACATAATTATTATTATTGGATAACATTATTCAGCTAATGGATGGCGATAATACCTAGTATAATAATAATTATTATTGTTATTATTAATTATAATAATAATAATAATATTATTATTATTATTGTTATCACCTAATATTATTATAATAGGGTTATTGTTGTTATTAATAGTAATAATTATCATCAATAATCACTAGTAATATCAATTATAATATTTTTAACAATAATAATTGATAATAACAATAATATATTATTATAATAATAATAATTACTATGATAATAACAATTGTAACAATATTATTATACAGAAGTGAGGCATGCCATACTAAGGTATCAAGCAATATTATGAGTACAACTGCCTTTGTGCTCCTCCAAATCATAGAATAATTTGAGCACATTGGAGGTTGGCACACACCCAGAAATCTATAACCCATGCCTTGATCCTTGCTTGGTTCAAGAAACTCCTCAACAATCGCGGACATGATCCAATTTTGCTCATTTCTCTTGAACTCTTCTCCACAACCCTACATGCAACCAAGATAGATTTATTTTTACTAATGCTAATAATATGCAACTCATAATATTAACATAAGAAGACTAATAAATGAAGTACGTGATAATTTTATTAATTATATTATTATCATATTCACCATAGGTATTACTTATTATCCTTGTAGATAATTATATATTAATAATTTAGATAATATTTAATGCATAACATTAATAATAACTTATACTACACTTATTATGCGTAATAAGGGTAATAAATATTTAATAGTTATAATCTATTTATATAATTATTATTACTTGTTATAATATCAGAATAATTTTATTATGATTTATTCATACATTCAATAAATATTTAGTTATTGATATTATTTAGTAATATTATTATTGGAGAATCTACAATGTGATTTATTATCAGAGGACTTTAAGATAATAATATTATTCTATCTTGACCTTTTCTACAATATTAGTTATTAATTATTATTTATATTATTTGTTATTATTATTGTTATAATTATTATTTAAATACCCTATAATAACAAGGATATTATTATTATAACAAGGATATGATAATAATAATAATAATAATAATAATAATAATAATAATAATAATAATAATAATAATAATAATAATAATAATAGGCATAATAGTAATTATACAAATATTAAATAATCCTTGTGTTAATTAACAATAATTATTATTTTGAGAATATTATCCGATGTGATGGTGATTCCTTAGCAATGATAATAATATTATTATATATTATTTGCTATTATTATTAAAATAAGATTTAATAATAATAATAATAATAATAATTGTTATTATTTGTTATTATATAATAAAAATAAATTGATAGGACAATAATTATTATAAATAATAAAATTTAATTTTCATGTGTTATAATAATATTGAATAACAGGGTTATTTAATAGTTTGCTAGGGTGACAAATGTCAAGGAAATTATTAATAATAATAATATATTATTATTATTGTTGGGTAACACTAGGATTATTTAATAATTATTATTAATATCAATAATAAATCTATCTTGGCCTTGTCATTATTATCATAATTATTGTTATTAATATTATTATTTGCAATAATAATAATATTGTAATAATAATAATTATTATTATAACAACAATAATAATATAATAATAGGAAAAATAATAATAACAATAATAATTTTTTATCATTGATTATTAATTATCATAATAATATTTATCACCCTAGTAATAGGGTAATAATAGCATTAATTTATAGGTTAATGATAATAATATACAAAATTATTAATAAATCTATCTGCTTGTGTATAATAAATCTATATTATTGTATATTATTATCATCACCATCCTTTTCTACAATATTAGTTACTAATAATATCAATAAGGTCAATAATAATAATATTATAATTATTATTATAATAACTATAATAACAAAATATTATTATCATATCGAAAGTCATACAACAATTCTTCTAGAAAGCAAAGATCTTTTCTTTGTTAATTGAGAAACTTATATGTAAGGCATACCAATAATGGTGAAAGGCTAACATTTGGATAATATATTATTAGCTATTGATTTAGCCAATTATGATTGGAAATAATATTCTAATAATTATTATTGTTACTAACTCTTCTTTTTATTAGCAATTTGCAATATTATTATTGATACGCCTAAAAAAATTATATAATAATAATAATAATAATAATAATAATAATAATAATGTTATAAAAATAACTGGTATCATAATATTATCAAGATAGATAATCATTAATAATAATAATAATAATAATAATAATAATAATAATAATAATAATATCCTTGTTATTATAGGGTATTAAAATATTGATGTTATTAATATATGATTATTAAATATTTGTTTTTATATTATTATATATTATAATAACAATAATAACAGTAAGAAGTGAAAATAATATCACTTATTTTGAATTTTGTTACATAATATTATCAATAGCAATTATAATATAGATAATTATAATTGATGATATAATAAATTATTTTATTATTATTATAAAATAATGATAATAATCTTATTATTCTTTAGAGTCTGTAATTCACTGTTATTGTTATTATTGTTATAATTATTCTTTTGTTATTAGTTATAATGATTATCATATTAAATTATAAAAATAAATTGATATTATTAGTTGACTGGCCTAGTTTGATATAATAATATACAATAATATATTATTATCATTAACAATATTTGCAACACCCTATTGCTATTTATTAGAAGAGAAATTATTATTTTAATATCAATTGATGTGCCTAATAATATTAAACGGGCACCCGAACAATGCTCACCCTAGGACTATTGTTTCCAGTGCAAAACTAATAATATGCCTCATAACTGGTGTTCAATGAGTTTTGGAAATCCAAAGATACACAATCTCAAACTTAAGGTCAACCGTGACTAGCCCTCTACACTATGCCCCGGTGGAATGGAATACTCCCAACACCTCACACTGTGTAGGACTACTTGGGGTTCTGGGGACTCCAAGTGATAAACCCTATTCCCTAATATAGTTCTAACCCTTTAGTCCAAGCGAAAGAACCCTAACCACAATTAAGCCCCAGCTTTAATATTCACTACAACACTTCATTTTTATAATCAATAATATTTATACAACAATAGGGAACAATAGTATGCTCGTATATTATTATTATTATTATTATTATGAAAATTAAATATATAATTATTATTTTATATTATAATATTATTATTATTTACAAATAATAATTATCTAATAATTGCTCTTCTTTTAATAATAATATAATAATAATTGCTATTATTATACGCAGAATTATGACATTGATTATATTGTCATTATTATTGATTATTATTATTAATAACAATAGGGTAACAATAATTATAATAATTATAATATCATTAATAAGGATACCAGTTATAATAATAATAATAACAATATTTAATAATCTTTGTGTTATATATTTATTATACAAGGGGATAATAATAATTTTGCAGTCTCTATACATAGCATGATTGTTATAAAATTTTTCTTTAGAATCTGTAATTTTTTCTAAGTCATCCAGAGATGACACGTGTTTAATATTCTATTCAATTTAGGCGAGTATCAATGGGTGGTTATTATCATTATTGTAGCAACTCCTAATAATTGTTATTATTATTGTTGTTATATTATTATTATTATTATCAGATCATGATATTACTAATAATTATTATTAATAACAATATTTTTATGCATATGTTCTCAATCAGATAGATTATTCTAGTAAATGATAATCAGTAAATAATTATTATTCATTTTTCTTATTATTTGTTATAATTATTGTTATAATTATTATTTTAATACCCTATAATAACAAGGATATTATTATTACAATTATTACTATATAAACATCAACTTCCGATTGGTCTAACTAATTATTATTATTAGTGATAATATTATTATCAATAATATTGAGGAATATTATTTTCATGTGTTATAATTATTATTATATAAGACTACAAGGTATTGGAGTTAATAACTACTAATTTAGTGTCTCTTGTTTAGTAGTTTATATAAGACTTGCCATGATCATGTACTTATTATGGTAATCTCTTCTTGCAATAAGAAATGCTCTTATTACAGCAGTAGAAGTATATATGAGCAGTAATTTCAGACTATTTTGTTGTAGTCCAGATTTCTCAATCAGTGTAATAGATTTAATTTAATAGATAACCCTATTATTCAATATTATTATAACACATGAAAATTAAATTTTATTATTTATAATAATTATTGTCCCATCAATTTATTTTTATTATATAATAATAATAATAATAATAATAATAATAATAATAATAATAATAATAATAATAATAATAATAATAGCAATTATTTGGAGTTGCTACAATAATGATAATAATAATAATAGATTAATAATAATTATTATATAAATATTTAATAATAATAAAAATAATAATTATAACAATAATAATAACAAATAATAAGAAAAATGAATAATAATTATTTACTGATTATCATTTACTAGAATAATCTATCTGATGTGTAATAATAATCCGTTGTTATTATTAATTATTATTATTATTATTATTATTATTAACAATAATAATTATAATAACAATAATAAATAATAACAACAATAAGTGCCTAATAATTATACAAAATAATATTAATAACAATTGTTGATAATAATAATATTATCAAGATAGATAATAACAAGCATAACATCAGAATTATAATAATATACAATTAATAATCAATGATAAAAGTACCTATAGTAAAAATAACAACCATACTATTGTAATAATATTTTTATGAGAAGATAAAATAACATTAATTAGTAGTATAATTAATAATATTATGATGAAAAATAATAACAAATAATAATATTATTATTTTTATTATTACTAATAATAATTATTTTATCTGGCACTAGTCTAATATTGTTATTATTGTTATCGTGAATAATAGATATTATTACGTAGTAATATTTTTAACAAAAATAATGATGGTGATATTATTTTA